>JACEFZ010014016.1:0-242500 GCA_014155875.1 Cepaea nemoralis
TATATATATATATATACTAGCAGACCCGGCCCGGCTTCGCCCAGTCCCTGGTGGGGAGCATCTCATTTAATTCATATAAGTAGTCATATAAGTTCTCGTTCCCGTTACCGACTGTCTGTCTGTCTGTCTGTCTGTCTGTCTGTCTGTCTGTCTGTCTGTCTGTCTGTCTGTCTGTCTGTCTGTCTGTCTGTCTGTCTGTCTGACCCGGCCCGGCATCGCCCAGCTCCTGGTGTGGAGCATCTCATTTAATTCATATAAGTAGTCATATATGTTCCCGTTCCCGTCTATCTGTCTGTCTGTCTGTCTGTCTGTCTGTCTGTCCCTCCCTCTCTGTCTGTCTGTCTGTCTGTCTGTCTGTCTGCCTGTCTGCCTAATCATTTATTGGTTGCAGTTAGAACAACCTAGATAAACGAAGACCAACTTACAAAAAGCATTAGAAAGAGCACTTGAAAGGTCTTTACATCTTCCCCAACAATTAACTTGGGTAAATGGAGCGGCGGCAGCAGCAGCAGCAGAAGAAGAAAAAGGAGGAGTAGAAGCTGGGAGGAGGAAGAGGGAGGTGGAGGAGGGAGGAGGAGGGAGGAAGAGATATGCGGAGAGAGGAGGAGGGAGGAGTAGGAGTAGGGAGGAATAGGAGGGAGGAGGAGGGATTAAGAGGAGGAGAGAGGAGGAGGAGGGAGGAGGAGGGAGGAGGAGGAGGTAGGAGGAGGGAGGAGGTAGGAGGAGGGAGGAGGAAGGAGGAGGAGGGAGGAGGTAGAGGGAGGAGGAGGAGAGAGGAGGAGGAGGAGAGAAGAGAAGGAGGGACGAGGAGGAGGGAGGAGGAGGGAGGAGGGGGATAAGGGAGGAGGAGGAGGGGGAGAAGGGAGGAGGAGGGAGAAGGAGGAGGGAGGATGAGGGGGGAAGGATGGAGGAGGGAGGAGGAGGAAGAAGAGAGGAGGAGAAGGGAGGAGGAGTGATTAGGAGGAGGAGGGAGGAGGAGAGCAAGGAGAAGGGGGAGGAGGGAGGAAGAGGGAGGAGGAGGGAGGAAGAAGGAGGAGGAGGGGGAGGGAGGAGGGGAGGAGGAGTAGGGAGGAGGAGTAGGGAGGAGGAGGAAGAGCGAGGAGGAAGAGGGAGGAGGAAGGAGAAGGAGGAGGGAGGATGAGGGAGGAGAAGAACGCAGGAGGAGGAGGAGGGAGGAGGAGAGGGAGAAGGAGGAAGATGGAGGAGGAGGAGGGAGGAGGATGAGGAGGAGGAGAGAGGAGGAGGAGGGAGGAGGCAGAGGGAGGAGGAGGGAGGAGGTAGAGGGAGGAGGAGGGAGGAGGAGGAGGGAGGAGAAGGAGGAGGGAGGAGGAGGAGGAGAGGGGAGGAGGAAGAGGAGGAGGAGGAGGGATGTGGAGGGAGGAGGAGGAAGAGGGAGGAGGAAGAAGAGGGAGAGGAGGAGGGATGTGGAGGGAGGAGGAGGAGGGAGGAGGTAGAGGGAGGAGGAGAGAGGATGAGGAGGGAGGAGGAGAAGGGAGGAGGAGGGATGAGGAGGGAGGAGTAAGGGGAGGAGGAGGAGTAGGTAGGACGAAGAGGAGGGAGAAAAAAGGGAGGAGGAGGGAGGAGGAGGGATGAGGGGGAGGATGTAGGAGGGAAGAGGAGGGAGTAGGAGGAGAGAGGAGGAGAAGGGAGGAGGAAGGAAGAGGAGTGATTAGGAGGAGGGAGGAGGGCGAGGAGGTAGGAGGAGGAAGAGGGAGGAGGAGGGAGGAAGGAGGGAGGAGGAGGAGGGAGGAGGAGGATGGAGACGGGGGAGGGGAAGAGGAAGAGGGTAGGAGGAGGAGGGGAGAGGAGGAGGAGGATTATAACGCATATGCCTGTAGATAACTGCAGCGAAAAGGTGGGTCTGTCTATCTATCTGACCCGGCGTGGCTTCGCCCAGCTCCTGGCGGGTAGCGTCTCATTAAATTCATACAACAAAATAAAGTAACTTAAAAGAATGTCCTTCCACACACCATCCATTATTTCTAATGAAAACCGTTTCTAATCGATGCAACAATATGACTATAAGGTATACAGCAATGTTATTAAAAGTTATGCCCCTTGAAATAACTTTTCTAGAGTTAAGTCCCCTCGCTGTATATAAATTACAATGTAAAATGAAAAATTAAATAATATTAAGTAAGCAGCCGATTTCACACTAAAAAAATATCACAGTTGGCTGCGCTGGAATGAAAGGAAGACGTGTAGAAAATTTCATCTCAATCGGATGGGCCGTTCGCGAGCGCATAAAGGACACACCCACATACAGTCTCTTTTATATATAAGAAGATATATATATATATATATATATATATATATATATATATATATACACACACACACACACACACACACACACACACACACACACACACACACACACCAATGAGAAAAAATGGGAACTAGTGAGAGAGAGAGAGAGAGAGAGAGAGAGAGAGAGAGAGAGAGAGACAGACAGACAGACAGACAGACAGACAGACAGACAGAGACAGATTGAGAACACTAGCTATCCCAGACGGCGATTTACATAAAATATACATTGATCATTCGCTTGACAAGATTAACGTGCCCATCTTCTCCACCACTGTTCTCGGATAATCAGAATCGCTTTAACTCTTGCCACTTGAAGTGGCTGGAAAATCACACCCAAATCCACCAGATCCACTTAAGAATGGAACCATTACTTGAGTTCCCCTTTTCCGTTTGTTTTCAGTGTCCAAATGTGATGTTTTATTCATTACAATTGTTATTAGTTATATTTGTTTTGTTCAAGACGAAGGTTGCTGCAACCGAGATATCGGACATGTGTGGCGTGAATAAAAGTATATACGAGATAAAAGTGAAAGATTTACCACACGCACACTTCTTCTTCTGACGGCAGCGTAGATGGTCCATTCAACAATTCGATCATGTGGACTTACTTCAATGTTGACTTCTAGGTTAGACAGCAATGGCAAACTGCGATGTGGCTTCAGATGACAACTTTAAAAGTGTGACAGAAATTACAATAACCAAGCCATTGTCTTGTAACCTATCAATATTGCTGTTAAGGGTGTCAAGAGTCTTAAGCACGTGACATCGCGGTGCAGGCGAATAAGCAAACATCATAATGACAGTTGAAAAACATGTACCATAGAGGAGAGCGTTCTGTTATCCGTTTTTTTTAAAACAACCAGTGTAGGGGTGAAACCTATAGACATGTATATGCGAATGAATGTCTAGTATTGTAGGGGTGAAACCTATAGACATGTATATGCGAATGAATGTCTAGTATTGTAGGGGTGAAACCTATAGACATGTATATGCGAATGAATGTCTAGTATTGTAGGGGTGAAACCTATAGACATGTATATGCGAATGAATGTCTAGAATTGTAGGGGTGAAATCTATAGACATGTATATGCGAATGAATGTCTAGAATTGTAGGGGTGAAACCTATAGACATGTATATGCGAATGAATGTCTAGAATTGTAGGGGTGAAACCTATAGACATGTATATGCGAATGAATGTCTAGAATTGTAGGGGTGAAACCTATAGCCCCGGGAAGGTTAACCCGGTCAACAAATGCCCGCAGAAGTCGGATGTGTCGGCCTAACGGCGCAAGAACGCAGCTCTGCTGCAAACAGGCACAACGCAGTCACATCCGAAAAAAAACTCCGGATGAACGAAGAAGAAGAAGAAGAAACCTATAGACATGTATATGCGAATGAATGTCTAGAATTGTAGGGGTGAAACCTATAGACATGTATATGCGAATGAATGTCTAGAATTGTAGGGGTGAAACCTATAGACATGTATATGCGAATGAATGTCTAGTAATGTGATGCATGCCTATCAGTCCAGCAAGTCTATGAATGGAGTAGGAAGTTTCAAAACGGCGTGACTTCTGTGACAGACTGTTCACGACCGGGTCAGTTACATCATGTAGTGATCAAAAAGGTCGATTTTTCTACAGGAATCCAAGCACTTTATCGGCGCTGGAGGACTTGCATTGAACGCTGTGGTGATTACATCGACAAAACGATACATTCGTTCTTTACTTTTTTTAAAAGAATATATTCACTCAAAAATAAACAAAAACAAAACAAAAAAAACAAAAACAAAAACACATTTAAGGTTTCCATTTGCAACCATCTCGTACTTACCATAAAATTGTCTGGAAAATCACAGACGGCCAATAGGGACTGGATGTGATTGCAACAGTCGTGCCAGTTAAATGTGTGTGTGTGTGAGTGTGTGTGTGTGTGTGTATGTGTGTGTGTGTGTGTGTGTGTGTGTGTGTGTAAGCGAGCGAGTTTTCGTGTGTGTGTGTGTGTGTGTGTGTGTGTGAGTTTTCGTGCGTGCGTGTGTCTCTCTGCGCGTGTGTGCGTGAGTGTGGTGTGTGTGTGTGTGTGTGTGCATGTGTTTGTGTGCCTGTGTGTGTTCACGTGCGTGTATGTGTATGCGCACACATGTGTAATCACCACTACACCGCCACATATAATCATCCTGCAGTATTTCAGCCTCTGGGCTGACTATGAAGCTTCCAGTGAATGTCATTCTGTAGTTGTCGGCCCTGTGCTCTTTAATGTCTGCAATCACAGACCTGTGTATACCTGTACTGTATATGTTGTCCTTGGCTGACCCCTTCCTTCACCCCAATCCCCTTAATTAAAATCCGAAGAGCCAGTACTTGAGGCCAGTTATTGGAAGCCAATAACCATAATTAGTCATGATCTCTGTCTGCCCCCCCCCCCCCCCCCATTCCATGGTTAGTTAACAGATTCAGTGACAAACATAAAGTAGGTTTGGACCAAACAAGAATGAATGGCGGGAAATTGGGTGTAGGGGTGTGTCTCAGTAATGATTTAAATAATAGGTGTTAATATTGTAGCAAACATATTACAATGTATATATATATATATATATATATATATATATATATATATATATATATATATATATATATATATATATATATATATATATATATATATAATATCTATAAAAGAGACTGTATGTGGCTGGCTATGTATTGGATGCGTTCGATAACGGTACATCCGATTGAGATGAAATTTTCTACACGTCTTCCTTTCATTCCTGTGCAACCGACTATAATAGTTTCTAGTGTAAAAGTCTTCTACTTATTTAATAACATTTACTTTTTCATTTTTCATTATATAATTTCTATATAGCATGGGGACTTCACTCTAGAAAAGTTATTTCAAGGGGCATAACTTTTAATAACATTTCTATATACTTTATAGTCATATTGTTGGACTTACTTGCACTATTGTTAAACTCTTTGTCTATAGTTATTTTCAGGCATATGAGTGATAATAAATAATGATATAATCTTTAAGGCATTTTCAAAGTTTGCATAAAAATAATGCATAATGCATAACATTGTAACCCATCTTTTTCTGCTTACAGAACTTATCAACTGTCATGTCGATGATTAAAAACAGTTTTCATTAAAAATAATGAATGGTGTGTGGAAGGACATTCTTTTAAGTTACTGTGCGCCAGGAGCTGGGCGAAACCACGCCGGGTTAGATAGATAGACAGACAGATAGTCGGGAACGGAAGCTTATTTCTTCTTTGCGTTCATCCGGAGTGATTTTTTCAGATGTGATTGCGGTGTGTCTGGTTAGGCACCCTCGGGTCGAAACCCTCAGGCCAACACATCCGACTTTTAGCGTGCATTTTTGACCAGGTTAGCAATCCTGGGAGACTCTCACTTTTGTGGTACCGTCCACATCTCAGCTGGTCTAGTTGGAACAGTCGAAGACTACACGGTCATCCCTCAAGTGAAGGCAGGGACAGTCCATAGCATTTTCCGCCATCCTGGGTGGCTTCCATAATTGCAGAGCCGGCACATAACGCTCTGGTGCTGGGTTTACCGAGGGAATCGTCACGTCCTGCTCATGGCTGTTTTAATTCCTCACTTCAATATATTGGGCATTTCGCTCGCCCTGGGCCGTTCCTGCACAAACCAGTCAGCTCTGCGGTTGGTTTCCACTAAGCGAGTTTTCGGACATGTGCTTGTCCCTGTACCCATCAGAGCTGTTCCAGGCACGGCGGACATTCGGAAAACTACCTAGTCAGAGCTGTTCCGAACAAGAGCGGCATTCGGAAACTAGGTAGTCAGAGCTGTTCCTAGCACGGGAGACATTCGGACGAGACATTTCACTCGGACGTAAATGCGTAGTGTCAATTTTTAGTTTGCCACCCGTAGGACGACACTTCCGACTTCCGGCGGGCATTTTTTAGTGAGGTTAGCCTTCCTCTGGTTTCGAGACACGTTAGACTGTTGTAATGTCACCCACATCTCAGCTGGTCAAGATAGAACGATCAACGATATCGTGGTCTGCCCTCAAGGGAAGGCAGGGGCAGACCATGGGCATTATCTCGCTATCCAAGGAGGCTTCCATAATTGCAGAGCCGGCACATATTGCTCTGAGACTGGGCTCACCCAAGGAGTTTCCACGTCCTGCTCATGGCTGCTTTAGTTCCTCACTTCCATGTGTTGGGCATCCCACTTGCCACTGATCGCTCAATCACACACCAGGAGCGGTCAGACTGCGAGTGACATCCACTCGATAAGCTTTTGCTTGTGACTTCAGACCACGCAATAGGTTTCGCTCGCCGTGCGTTCCATTTCGCGTTGATGAGACATTCTTCCACTTTTGTCTACACTCTCTATGAGTTAGATACAGACAGTTTCCTTACCCTTCGACTGGGGCACTTTTCTGACTTTTTTGTACTCGCTCACGAGGTAGGCTACATGTGCTGCCGGCTCAGCACCTTACCTTCGTGCAGCAGTGAACGGGAAACGGCCAGGCCCCTTCATCCGGGAAACTCTCATATCCCCCAGCTGGGAGCCTTCGAACATGTATCAGACCTGAGCATGTAGCTTGCTCAGTATCATGTTTCTATTTTCCGGTAGACGGGTATCAGCCTGGCTCTAAGATCCGAGGGTTTGTGGCTTAGAGGCGTTCAGCCACAGCCCTCGACAGGGAGCCTTAAGAGTTTTGTCCGGACCAAGAAATTCTGCCTTTGTGCACCTCATTTAAAGTTTGACTGCTATCCTCAGTCTATGCCTGCAGAGCAGCAGGTTGTGTCTCTCTTAGTCTGGTCCCTATCCCATAAGCTGTCCGATATGTAATTTTTCACCCATCGGCAAGCAAATGGGGTCTATGGGACACGCAAGCTCCCCCACCACGTCAAGGTGGAGACACATCGGGGGAGGGAAGCTTATTTGACTACTTATATGAATTAAATGACATGCTCCCCACCAGGGACTGGGTGAAGCCGGGCCGGGTCAGACAGACAGACAGATAGACAGACAGTCGGGAACGGGAGAGCTTATATGACTACGTATATGAATTAAATGAGATGCTCCCCACCAGGGACTGGGTGAAGCCGGGCCGGGTCAGACAGATAGACAGACAGACAGATAGTCGGGAACGGGAGAGCTTATATGACTACTTATATGAATTAAATGAGATGCTCCCCACCAGGGCCTGGGTGAAGCCGGGCCGGGTCAGCCAGACAGACAGACAGACAGACAAACAAGCAGACAGACAGACTGATAGCTAGATAGATCCACTCCAGGGCCTGGGCGAAGCCGGGCCGGGTCAGCTAGTGTATATATATATATATATATATATATATATATATATATATATATATATATATATTATATATATATATATATATATATATATATATATTGACGAGTGTTGCTTCGGGAAAACTATTGTATATAAGTCTATGATAGATACAGGAGGTCGCTTAAGATTATTAATCATCCCGTGCAGGTCCGCATGGCCCAATGATTAAACAAATGTTGTGCTGATGCCGAGGTTAGCCGTTCAACCCCTACATCGGACAGCTGTGTGTGTTGCATGTATTTGCACGCGCATGTGTACGAGTGTGTGTTTGTGTGTGTGTGTGCGCGTTTACATGCACTATGCCATAAATGTCATAATATAACTGTATATATGTATGTAATTGCTTTGTTCACACATGTGACACCTAACACTAACAAACGGCAACGCTCTGTAATATACACAAACAAAAGAAACTCACATTACACCTTGTAAATATACATTGATTTGTATGAAATAAACGTTTAAAAAAAAATAAATAAATAAAATGTTGACCTGTCGTCCTTGACATGGGGACTAAATTACAAGTACCTCTGAAGTCGAAGTGGGTTCGCCTGATGGCGAGGAACACTGTTAAAAGGGAAAGCTAATCCACCAGCAAAATTCAGTCCATCACTATTGTAAATAATGTATATGGACTACGCTTGAGTTCAAAGCGAGCGAGGGCACACACAAAAAACATCACACGACACTTACTTAGTTTAGTTGCTTGCATATATTTTAAAAGGCGTCGCAGTCAACCCCAACATTTTTGGGCTGTTTGGGATTTCTTGGCAAGTTTTAGTTCAGTAGTTTGCCATTGCTTTCTGAACTCATACCACTGAATAAAAACCAACGCTAGGCGACCTGCTTCCAAATCACCCACAGCTGTGTTTCAAACGCGGTATGCGGGATTGCTAATGGCGTTTGTAACCCCTTCGCCACAGCACCGGCCCTCACTCCTTACACTGTTTAAATGCTTCCTTTATAATTACATTTTACATGAATTATTTTTTAATAATTATGTATTACACCAATTTAGTTTTTATTTGCACGCCCACCCCTAACCCCCACTGCACAAAAATATCATGAAAATATCTGACTTTACAAGTGCAATAAACAGCTTTCTTTGGCCATGTGATGAGAAGAGAAGCATTCGAGAACATCATGACGACTGAAACGATCGAGGGGAAGAGAGGCCGATCAAGAGAAATGATACGGGGTGGACTGAGACGGTGGCATGGAGGAATAGCTGGCATATCAGCAGCAGAGTTGATGCAGAACACGATAGATCGAGATCTGTGGAGAAACGTGAGCGCCTACGTCAGCTGGCATTGATGGCATTTTATGATGATGGTGATTATGATGATGATAAAACGTGCAATTAATGAGACAACAACAGCGATAATTGGTAAGCATACGATCACTGATCACAAAATTAGACGTTGCGGCTAAAGCATTTGTCAGTACACAATTAACAAATAACTTCACACGTTAACTACGAGTATATATGAAAACTCAACGAGACAGAACAACTGGTTGCCAAACATGGGGAATGCCACATCTTTTAAGAGTTAATTCTAACAAGAATATGGGTGCGTTAAAACGTGCTTGGGATGTCGCCACTGGTCAGCGTGGCCGAAAGTTTTAACACGCTGAGTCTTAAACTTCTTGTGCGCTGACGTTGAAGTAGTGGATTCATTCCACACGCGGATCAGACGAATTTAAACGTTGACTTCTCGTTCAAACAGCAATGGCAAACTTTTTTTTTAATATCCTTTTTACAGGACATCGCAGTCAACACCACCATTTCTGCCGCTGTGATTTCTTGGCAAGTTTACGTTCAGTAGTTTGCCATTGCTTTTTGAACGACCGGCACCGATACCAACACAAAACCAACGCAACGCGGTATACTGCCAAATGGCGCAGTTGTGTTTCGAACGCTGATATACGGGATTACGAACCGCGTCCCTCAGACCTTCTACACAGAGACCGGCAATGGCAAACTAGTGAACGTAAAATTGCCGAGAACATCAACCCGAGGTTGACTGCAAGTTCTTGAAACATCCCGCCTCTATGGGGGTCAGCATGACCGAATGGATAAGAGCGCTCGCTCTTAAACTTCCGGTGTGCTGATGCCTAGGTAGCGCGTTCAGCCTCTACACACGTCAGTTGGACTAAAATTTTGACTTCTCGCCCATCACTTGGGGACGTAAATTACAAGTACCTCTGAAATCGGACTTGGTTCGCCTAATGGCATGGGACATTGGCGCTAGGGAAAGCTAATCCACACGCAAAAATCCGCCCTCTGCACAAGAAGTGGTAGCATGGACTAAGCTTGAGTTGAAAGCTAGCCAACAAAACCATTTTTTTTTTAATAATCTGCCTCGATGTGGAGTCGAAGATTTGACAACCGAGCTGAGAGGTTGTTGCCCTACCACGGCTGCCAGTTGCATAATAAGTGAGCTCAATACACAACAAAAACAAAAGCTACAGGTATCAATGTCATGCAGAGAAGCAGCAATCCACAGATGTACAATACATGTTATTACATACCAGGCGGTCTTTCGTTCCGAAAACACAGCTTCATGACTGGCTTCTCATGGTAAGTCACCTGTAGGGAAAGATCAAGCCAGTGCTCTCATTTTGTTCTCTAGCTGGCTTATTGAGCACCAAAACATGTCGTGTGTGTCTTTGTTTTAAATCTGTGTCTGCATCCGCGGGATCTAGAATTGCCAGATATAGACATGATGGGGTCTTAAAGTTATACAGGGAGATTCTTTGTTAAGGATTGTCTGAATGGAATTTATATATGTTCTCACACACTCCGACATGCGCGCGCGCACACACACACACACACACACACACACACACACACACACACATATATATATATATATATATATATATATATATATATATATATATATATATGTATATATATATATATATATATATATATATATATATATATATATATATATATATATATATATATATATATATATATACACACACACACAGATTGACCGACCGAGCAACATACAGACAGCCAAGCACTCAGTCAGATAGGCAGTCAGTCAGTCAGGTATGTAGGCTCTGTGCTACTGCGCCCTGTTAGTAGTGTTGACTTGCATTATTCCATAAACCATGAGATCACCGGGACATCACCAACTGCTGCACGCTGTACGACTCATGTCCATATATAAACCCTACTGCTACACTCGGTAAGACCCATGTGCATATATAATCCTCTCTGCTACACTCGGTAAGACCCATGTCCATATATAATCCTCCCTGTTGCCAGCATATAAAGTTACGCCCGAGTTTTCCTGCCGTTTCCGAACGTTATCTCATCATGATCATGTAGCATATTCTGTGTAGAACGTCACTCATCAAGGCCCGCAGGCATGATTCTCAATCCTTTAACCTCTTCTCCTCCATAATCATGCGCTTTTTGTTCGTCTTCGTGCTGTTGGACCCTTGCCTCTTCTAGCAACCATACCTTTTATCATTTTTCTGTCCAGTCCATTGTGACCTTAAATGTAGCCAGTGTATGACAGTTTCTGAGGTATTATGCACTGTGTGTATTTTCTACTACCCCTTTGTCTCTTGTAGAAATTTCCCTGCAAACATTGGCAAGGACAATACTGTTGATCTTGAAACATTATACCACTTGAGATTGCCTGTGTGATCGAATGCAAGTCTTTGTATGTTCACGCATTGTCTGGTGATATTCCCCACGCTATTATTAGGATTATGAGCCAAGAAATAATTATTAAGCGATCAATTTTCAGAGCAGAAAACATTATCACATGCCAGAGCAACGTGTGCAAAACGAAACAGAGGACGATCTGCACGTGGACAACGTAATCGTATTACACATAAATGAGTCTCCGTGGCGAAGTGGTCGAGCTGTTTGCCTCGGTCTCCGAAGGTTGTGGGTTCGATTCCGGGCTACATCTTTCGGTTCAGGAATGCATTTTTCTCTGAAATTCCTGGGTGTCGTCGCTGGAGCTACGGAGATCTTGCTTTGTGTAAAGATTTCGGCAGGCTGCCCTGACGAAAGAGACCGAGCCGTATGGGATTAAACTCGGTGCAATGAAGTCGATCCTCTCAACATTTAAGACATTTTAAGATATAAATATCAATTAGGTAACCCTTTAAGACCACTAAGACAGTTAATAAATAAATAAATAAATACACAGGTATTGTTTGGCGCTCACAGAAGTAGGGGCATTAATTAGAGATTAGAGAACGCACTACACACATACAAATTGAAAGCTTTCAGTATTTTGCCATTGTTTTCTGAACAACCGGCACCCTTACCAGTGTATGGAAACCAACGCACGGCGATCTGCTGCCAAATCGCCGGCAGCTGTGTTTCGAACACGGTATGCGGGATTACGAATTGCGTCCGTAAACCCCCTCTTCACTATATTTAGATGCAAAACTGAAATAACACAATCACAGAAAAGTAATCCATATGTTGCAGTGAATAAGAAAAAACATCAAGTCTAATTCCAGCGAATAAATCTATCGTCTTATTCTACAGCGTGATGTTATTTCACCTTGACCTAAAGTAATCAATCTTCAGACCAGGTGAACACTGAAGTGCCTTTGATGATCATGATTGATTAACCACACCAGGTACACATTACACCATTTGAACGCCAGTTTCCAAGTTAATGTATGCAATCGAAAGCATGTGTATGCCACATGTTGTGTTGTTTTAAAACTCTGGTTTAGATAGTAGTACGAAACGAACTTTCAGTGTTGAAACAAAATAGTGTAAAGGATGTGATACTGAATCACAAGATCGCAATACCCCTATGAGAAACAACAATTTCCCAAAGCAATTTCCTGCGATGTGTCTGTGATGTGACAGGGTCATTGCATGTTGTAGGCCTGAATGCGTGGAGGTATGGGCGGCCAGCCTTTGTCTCATTTAGCAAGCGACGAGGCCAGGCGTCGAATCTGCCTCCCCCGGGAAGGTTAACAAATGCCAGCAGACGTAGGATGTGTCAGCCAAACGGCGCAAGAACGCAGCTCTGCTGTAAACAGGCACAACGCAATCACGTCCGAAAACAACTTTCCGGATGAACGAAGAAGAAGAAGAAGAAGAAGAAGAAGAAGAAGAAGAAGAAGAAGAAGAAGAAGAAGAAGAAGAAGAAGAAGAAGAAGAAGAAGAACAACCCGCGTCCGACCATGCTCAAATTTGTTTATAAAATGTACAATTTTATCTTGAGGCACAAACATTATCTCATTTCCTCACCTTACGGCTGTCATTAATTATGTTAATATATTCCTACGTATATGGTTTTTTATTCTTCTTCTGCGTTCATCCGGAGTGTTTTTTCAGATGTAATTGCGTTGTGCCTGTTTAATTGCGCCTTTAGGCCGACACATCCGACTTCTGCGAGCATTTACTGACCGAGTTAACCTTCCCGTGTGTATATGGTTTGATCATTAAACAACATAACAAAATGCTTTAAAACAACTACCAGACCGACGTGTGAATGTCATATACTAAACCTAATTTGGTGACAGATGACTACATAAAGCACGCAGTTTTATGGACATCCTAAGAAAATCACAGGTATGGAGATTCAGTGTTCGGAACCTACGGATAATACAAAAGGCAAGACAATAACGACAAAAATAATAATTATTATTTGTTTTTGCTCTCGCTCGCTTTGAACTCAAGCGTTGTCCATGTACGTGCAACTACCTGCACTGGACTATTTTTTGCGTGTGAATTAGCTTTCCATATTGCCAGTATTCCCCGCCATAAGATCAACCCACCCCGACTTCAGAGATATTTTTAATTTACGTCGCCAAGTCAAGAATAAGAAGTCAACATTTCTGTCCAACTAATTGGTGTTGGGATTGAACCTGCTACCTCGGCATCAGTACACCGGATGTTTGAAAACGAACGCTCTTATCATTTCGGCCATGATGACCTTTAAAAATACAAGAAATAAGGAGCCCGTCCGACCGTGCTCATGAGAATATCAGTGCAGTTCCCTATCAGCCTCGCTAACGCGTCCGCTATGAGCAACAATGGTTAGAGTTAAATTGTTAGCATTAGCTGCCTGTCAGTCAACACCAACATTTATTTGCAGTTTGTGCTTTTCTAGGCAATATTATGTGCAGTAGTTTGTCGTTGCTTTCTGAACGCAAAGCGATCTGTTCCGATATGGCCTGCTGCTGACCTCGAACCCAGTCTGTTCACTACCCTTACATCACGGACGCGACAATTAAATTGTACATGCTGCTTGTACTATTCAGGACGTAGCGATCAACCTCCATACCCAGATTGACATTGAAGATAGTTTGGTTGTTTTGATATTGTTTTTTGAACGAGAAGTCAACGTTTGGGTCTAACTGACCGGCGTAAAAAACTCTCCCACTATCCCGCCCTAAGCGCATAGGAATTTTAAGAATGAGTGCTCTTGTCCATTACCCTCTATTAAATTTTAAGAAAACAGAATTGATGGTCATCCCCAAGAAGAACGAAATACAGGGTGTATTTTTAATGATTGTGCAGTTTTTGAAAATATTGCCGTTCCAAAAGTTTTGTATTTACCTTTATGTTGCATGAACTCCACAATAGGTAAATATAAAACTTGGAACGGCAATATTTTCAAAACCTGCACAGTCATTAAAAATACATCCTTTACAATATAACATGCCTAACTACGAAAATTCAGAAACAGATGATCTGGTACAACTATCTTGACAGCTTCATAACATCTGATGGAAGCTGGTTAGTACAGATTTTTTTTTTTTTTTAGCATATCCTCTACAGGACTTAGCTGTCAACACCAACATCTTTCAGCTGTATGTTGATCTCTTGGCAAGATTACGCTCAGTAGTTTGCCATTGCTTTCTGAGCGGCCGGCTCAGTATCCCGCAAGTCACGAGCGGGGGTCGAACCAGCCTCAGCTCTCGCTCCGCCACGAGACTCTGCATGATAAACGGGATCACAGAGAGAAAGTGTTGTAACCCCACAGCCAAAGAGACCGGCTTAGTACAGATTGATTGATTGATTGATTTAGGGACCGACATCACAGCATTCGGGGCATTCCTATAAGCGCTCCGTCCCCATCCTCAGCAGCCAGCGAAGAGTTCCAACCCCAATAGTAGGCCTACCAGTAGCAATCTGATTATATGTCCGTCTCGCCTTTCGTCTAAGCGTCGAGCATCTGCCAGATCCCCTCGTCACTCAACGCTGTCGCATTCTTGCCAGACCATGTTGATCCATTTGCTCCTCTGAGGTGTACATGTGCTCCCACAAGGTAGAAACAACGTCTGCCTTACCATGCATCAATACTCCACCAAGTTTTGCAGAGCCAACCAATCTGTCTGCCTGTTCATTCCCCAACACACCAGAATCTCTATGGAAGATCTAGCCATTCGCAAGATGGAAAGCATACTCGACATATTTTTCTTAAATGTCAACTGCAGTGAGAAAGTTTGCGTCTGTGGATAGGGTCACACACAGCAATGAAGGGAAAACAGTGCGTTAAAGTGCTATATTGAACCTATACCGTTGTGATTTTGGGAAAAATAGACAGTAAGCAGTCAAAAAAGAAACTGCTAATGACAGAGAAAATGTGGTTTATGAGGTAAGTACAAGACGGACAGAAAAACTAATGAGGCAACTCATCAAGAAACAGTTTAAACCCATACATTGATTAGAGAAACGGCTTGGACAGGCAAGCTTTTATTTTGGGCTTGTTATAAGAAGATAAAAACTTGGAAACTAGTCACAACAGGCAAACTTGATGGCATAGACCAAGAAGAAGACAACTAGATAGATACCTACAGTATCTGACTGCGTAGCATAGTCAAACATGATAGGAACACTGACCTGATATGTGACTTGATTATCTCGTGACACGGTGAACCATGACCGCCCACACTTATCAGAGTGACATGTGATGATGTTGATGTTAATGATATTAGCCATTATTTTATCGGGGCTCATAAAGATGGCCTGACCACATAGCACAGTCTGCACAAGAAAATAACATAGACCTTACCTGAGACTGGTGACCGCGTGAAATAGTGAACTATTATCGGCGTGGCATATAATGAATGATGCTGATAATACTAACCACTATCTTAACGGGGCTCATAAAGATGACCATAAAGATAACATAATACAGCTGTGGCCTAATATATGTAAAGACGTAGCATTTCATAACCCCAAGAAAGTTTCTACATGCTATAACTTATATGTCATTTGTAATGGTAAAAGTGGCAAGTGTAAGGGATCCCTTTCCATACCTTGAGGCGTATTGGTTCATGGTACTAGCTTTATATTTTAAAAGTCAGTTAGCACGCCATGGGTCATGTGATCGATATGACAACGGCAACAGGTTACTGGCCACTGCAGGCAAGTAACCAATGGGTATCCGTGGCATAAAATTACATATTTTATGTCCTTTGCAGGAAGCTGCGATCAGGCACAACCCCATGTTGATTAAATAGGCAATTATTACTTTTAGTTGTGTGGCATTGCTTTGTGAAAGAGAAGTCGACTTTTAAGCCTAACTGACTGGTATAGGGATTGATCCTACTGCCCCGCCGCCATACCTGTACATTATCCCGGATTTAGCACCACCATGAGGTAGTGTATGCTACTGCCGTGCCCTTGTATCCACAGCTGTGTAGTTATTTGTTTTCGTGGGTTTAATTGCTTATGATGGTGTCAGGTCTTAGTCAGATATGACTGACCTACCGTATGGCAGTAGACGGTACTACCTGCTTTCTGTTAGCGCCGAATGTTGAGCGACGCTCACCAAACCCGACATTCCACTTTGTGCCAACGGCTTCGGGCGGAGGAGAGCAATTGCGAGGGTACAAGCCTTACCTTAGTGCGAGGAAACGCAACCTAAACACTAAATGTCATGGCAGGGCAGACCAGGCCCAAAGCTTCGGTCGGCAACTGGTCTAAGATGGAAGCTCCAGCTTCTGCAGCTCGTCTTGTTCCAGACGTATTGGTGTTACCTTTCCTCTGGAGTAAACTAGACAGACCGAGAGAGGGATCATGCTGCATGGGCAACACAAGGTCTCTATATTCAGCCCAGGCTTTGTGTTATGGATTGGTACAACTCCATTTTACAAACTATCGTCTGTCAAGACGGCAAGGTGTTAGTCAATTGCTTATGATTACTTGATTTTCAATTCATTTGTTGCGAAGGCTAAATACACTACCTCTTGAGACATAAGACACATTCTAGGTGCCAGCACGCACGCACGCACGCACGTACACATACACACACACAAACACGCACACACACAAACACACACACACACACACTCACACACAATCTCTTCTGTTTTCTTTATATTTTGTACTCTTCTCTTTCTCTTTCTCTTCTCTTCTCTTCTCTTCTCTTCTCTTCTCTTCTCTCTCTCTCTCTTATCTCTCTTCTCTCTCTCTCTTCTCTCTCTCTCTTCTCTCTCTTCTCTCTCTCTCTCCTCTCTCTCTTCTCTCTCGCTCTTCTCCTCTCTCTTCTCTCTCCTCTCTCTCTCTCCTCTCTCTTCTCTCTCTCTCCTCTCTTCTCTCTCTCTTCTCTCTCTTCTCTCTCTCCTCTCTCTCTCTTCTCTCTCTCTTCTCTCTCTTCTCTCTCTCTCTTCTCTCTATCTCTCTTCTCTATCTCTCTTCTCCTCTCCTCTCTCTTCTCTCTCTCTCTCTTCTCATCTCTCTTCTCTCTCTCTCACTCTCTTCTCTCCTCCTCCTCAGTATTCTCGTCCTCTCTTCTCTCTCCTCTCTCTCTTCTCTCTTCATCCCTCTTCTCTCCTATCTCTTCTCCTCTCTCTCCTCTCTCTCGTATCCTCCTAGCTACTCTCTCTTCCTACTTCCTCTCAATCTCTCTCTCTTCCTCGTCTCTCTTCTCTGTCTCCTCTCCTCTTCTCAGTCGCTCTTCTCGAGGTCGCTCTCTCCTCTCATCTCTCTTCCCTCCTCTCCGCTCTCTTCTCGCGCTCTTTCCTCTCCTTCTCTCTCTCTCTCGCTCCTCTCGGCTCTCGCTCTGCCCGCGTCCTCTCTTCTTCTCCTCTCCTCTCTCTCCTCCTCTCTCTCTTCTCTCCGCCCCTGTCCTTCTCTCTCTCTATCTCTCTCTCTCTGCTCTCCTCTCTCTCTCCTCTCTCATCCTCTCGCTCTCTCTCTGCGCTCTCTCTCTCCCATCTCTCGTCCTTCTCGGGGCTCTCTCTCTCTCTCTCTCTCTTCTCTTCCTCCGTCTCTTCTCCTGTCTCAGCTCTTCTCTCGTCTCTTCTCTTCTTCTCTCTCTTCTCTCTCTCCTCTCGCTGCTCTCTCCTTCTCATGCTCTCCTTCTCTCTCCCCTTTCTCTTCTCTCTCTCTTTTCCTCTCCTCTCTTCTCTTCTCTCACTTCCTCCTCTCTCTTCTCTCTCTCGTCTCTCTCTCTCTCCTCATTCCTCTCTTCTCTCTCCTCTCCTCTCCTCTCCTCCTCAGCCCTCTTCCTCTCTACTCTCATCTCTCATTTCTCCTCTCCTCTCTCGTCTTCTCTCTTCCTCTCTCTCCTCCTCTTCTCTCTTCTCTTCTTCTCTCTCTCTTTCTCCCTCCCTCTCTCCTCTCTCCCCCTCCCTTTCCTCTCTCTCTTCTCTCTCTCTTCTCTCCCTCTTCTCTCCTCTCTCTCCTCTCTCTCTCTCTCTCTCTCCTCTCATCTCCTCTTTCTCTCTCTCCTCTCTCTCTCTCTCTCCTTTCTCCTTTCTCTCTCTTCTCCTCTCTCTCTTCTCTCTTTCTTCTCCTCTCTCCTCTCTCTCTACTTCGTCTCTCTCTTCTCTCTCTTCGCTCCTCTTCTGCTCTCTCTCTTCTCTCTCTTCTCTTCTCTCTCCCTCTTCTCTCTCTCTTCTCTTTCTCGTCACTCTCTCTCCTCTTCTCTCTCTATCTCTCTTCCTCTCTCTTCTCTCTCTTCTCTCTCTCCTTACTCTCTCTCTCTCTCCTCTCTCTCTCTCTCTCTCTCTCTCTCTCTCTCTCTCTCTTCTCTCTCTCTCCTTCTCTCACTCGTGTACTAAAAGTCCCAGTAATTGTCAATATTCCATGTATTTGTGTCGGTGTGTGTTTGTTGTTTAGTGCTGACCATATTGGTCGCAAAGTCCACGTTGTTACTTGTGATCGTATTCTAATAAAGCTTACGCTTTACTTCTCGTTTTTTTTTTTTTTTTGGGGGGGGGGGGATTCATCCAAAGTATATTTGTAGATCCACTCCACCACAGTGTAGATGTCCACTCCTCTATCCGCCCATCCTATGTCCGCTACAGCCAAACGTTTTTGCCCCTTTCAACTGGCTTCCTTAGCCTTGATTATAGTTGAAGTGCATAGTATTATGTTATTTTCTTCCTCGTCCTTTGTGGCTTTTTTTTTCCCTTTGTTGCGAGCATGACAAGTGCATTAATCACTGCTGTAATCTTTCATTCATTCGTTCGTCGACCATATCCGCAAGGCTATCTCCATTCACAGTACCTGTTATGATTACTGCAGTTATTATTGCTTCAACAGTTGTCATAGTTTTCATTATAACCTGGTTATTGTGAATATTGTGCCACATTTACTGAAAGACAGAAGATCATTGGTTCGGCCATTTCGATGGACGTGTAAATTAGCCGGACGCACAATCGCCTAGAAAATCATAAACAGTCAAAAGAAATGCTGGGGTTGATTGCAATGATATCACCTATACTGAAACATTCAAATATACCCACGTCTGCGAAACGACAGATAATAAACACTATATTCACAAGGACCCTATGCTACCAATCTCAAACTTGGACATTATCCAAATCACACTTTCGCAAAATCAACACCGTGCGAGATGAGATGCCTGAGGAGAGCTGCCAACTTAACAATCCGAGACCGAGTAAGAAATGTTGTTATCAGACAGACAGTGGGATCAACACCCTGTGGCACAGTCATTGAAAGACAGAAGATCAAGTGGTTTGGACCATCTCGTTAGAATGCAATGGATTAACGACATCAAAGACATTGTACAATCACACGTAATGACACTATCTAATGCCACCCATCCGGTGTCGGAGAGCCAATTATTCCTCCTCACGACGCTTGACGGCAAAAGTGGAAGTTGATGATGATGGTGATGATGATAATGACTGCAGCGGTCTGTAAAGGACATGGACTAATTAGGTTTGTTATTGTTTTCTGAACGGGCGACATAGCATACCGTGGGAATCAACACAAACCACTCCGCTTCCAAATCGTCAGCGCTGATTTCGAGTCCTCGAATCTGTATGTCGGGGAATTATGAAACCAGAATTGTCACTATCCTCAAAGCCACAGACGGCTCAAACTGAGGCGCTTCATGTTGGGTTATCTTCTTCATGGTCCTTTGTGGTTTGCTGGCCTCACAAGTGCATTAATGGCTTCTTTCACCATTCATTCATTCGTTCGCCGGCAATATCCGCGTTACTTTATCCATTTGTATTGCCTGTTCTTATTACTAGTTTAGTTTAGTCAACGGATCAACATCACGGGACTCGGGTGTAACCCTTAAGTGCTCCTGTTCTACTATTATTGTTATTGCTTAAAAGTTTGTCGTTGGTTTAATTGTCAACCTAATTGTTGCTGTTTTGTCTTATTACTATTTTTATAGTTATTGTTATTATTTTTGATGTAAGGACTATTATTTTTGGTATTATTAGAAATGTAGTCGCGGTAGCGTAATGACTAGATGCTCGCCTTCCGGTCCCGTTGTCGTGGATTAGGATCCGCAATGAGACGGAGTCCGACAATCGACCTAGGACTCCTAAAACTGGTTCCAGTAAATGTTTTGAAGAGCCGCGGTAACGTAGTAGCTAGACACTCACCTGCTGGCACGGTGGTCATGGGTTTCACCCCCATCGGTGCAGATTGAAATGTTTTTTAACTCCCAGGTCGACCCAGACTAAAATGGATACCAATAAATGTCTTGGGAAGTAAAGGCGGTTGGTGTGATACTGAACACACCCCCCATTGAGTGCCAGTTGGCCTAAAAAACTTCGAGTCTAGCACCATACGCTCAGGGCGCAATCGGCGTGTAAGAGGGTCTTCACTTCTCTTACTTGCCCATATGCCCAATGTGCCTTCAGGCGTGACAGCCTTCGTTATTATTGATATTGACGTTTGGTTATGATTTATTTTTTGGTGTGCTCCTTCTTGGTTGATTGCTTCTGTCTGTTTTGCTCTCTCTTACTTCCCGAACAGTAAGAATCATCCGGACGTGGTAGTCCTAATAAGAACTTGATAATGTGTATCTTAATGTTGAGATGTTATTTGCTTCCGCCTCATTTGGTGTTTTCTTACGTTAGTTTCCGGTAAAATGGCGACGATTTAACGCGTTCATTCTTCTTATGTGGTGCTATTTCGTATTCATTTATTGGAAGTGTTCGAAAGAAGCCACGGAAGGCAGGTGGTGGATGCTGCACGGTCGCGGCTGAGTTTTGAACGCCTGGTACCCGGCTCACGAACCGCATTCGCAAGCCTTTGGCCACGGATATATATATATATATATATATATATATATATATATATATATATATATATATATATATATATATATATATATATAATTTCTTGTAACTAACAACTAGTGCCTAGAAAAGCCAAAGAATGTAGAACACTATATGCAACTATACGAAAGAGAACAGGAATGTTCACGGTCACGGAATGAGAAGAGAAGCTTTGGAAAATATCATGACCACTGAGAAGATCATCTGTTCAAGAGGTTAAGAAAGAATAAGAGAAATTACGATGGATGGCCTTAGACAATAGTATGGAGAAATAACAATACAATTGATCCAGAACACAAGGGATGGAGATCTGTGGAGAGACATAAACGCCTACGCCAACTATATAGCATGGCGCGCCATGATGATGGTCCTTAAAACAATACCTGTAGATGCCAAGACTGGTAATTAAACAGTTGAATGGGTATATAACTATAAGAAAATGGAGCAATGGATGTTTATATGTAAAATTGTATCCTGAGACACGTACTTTATATCTGATATCCTTACCTTACGGCTGTCAGTTATGATGTCAGTATATTCCTACGTTTATGGTTTGGATCATTACACAACATAGCAAAATCCTTCTTTTAAAAACAACAGCTACTGAACTGGCGTGTGTGAACGTCTTATACTAAACCTCATTTGATGACAGAGTTGACTTTAAAAAAGCACGCACCTGTATGTATGGACTTCCTACGAAAATCACAGGTAAGGAGATCGGGAGCTACGGACAAAACAAAAGACCGCATCATGGCTTCTTAACACAGACAAACGGAGACAGTTGCCGACAGAAACGACAAGTGAGACACTCCTATTCATTAGCTGTGTCTTGCTGATGGCAGACGTGTTGAATTTACTGCGAGGAATGTATAACTAAATATGGCCATCTACGCGTGCTAGTACAGCGAGAAAGTCATGTGGGAAGAGTCATAGGCTATGAACTGTTACAGTAATCTGAAAAAAAGGACACCCATCAATTAACAGCTAAATAAGAATAGGTGGTGTCTAGTTGGTCATGCGGCGAAGTACATTTGTTCCTGCGCAAGGCGCATTCGTCAGTTGGAGGTGGCAGGTTCGAATCCCGGCCGGTAACTATAATTTTCACTGTTTATGTTGAATAGTGCGTCCTCTAATCCCTACTTCTTTCATCTACTTCTACGAGTGCCACACGATACACGTGTGTTTATTTAAGAGCTAAATAAACTGGCACTGACTAGCACTCATATTAAAGGAAAACAAATGTAAATTAAAGCACATACCAGATCATACACAAGAATGTACAATCAGCATACCAGCACAGGTCCTCAGTCAACTCGTGCCAATCCCCTTGTAGGCTTGTTTATGATTACATAGATTTTGCAAGTGACATTTACTACAGGATACAGTAATCAATCTCACGCCAGTCTGCCTTAGTCGCCTATTACGCCATGCATTGTGGTTTACGGTGTTACAATTTTTATGGGTCCTGGTAACACATAGACCATCCGGGCAAGTACAGGACCAATTCTATGGAGAAACTCTAGCTGTGCGCTATCATCATCATCAAGTGCCATGCCGGCTGGCGTAGGCGTTCACGACTCTCCACAGATCTCGGTCTTTTGTTCTCTGGATCAAATCCGCTTCCTCCATGCCACCGTCTCAATCCATCCAGCATCGTTTCTCTTGGTCTGCCTCTGCCTCTCTTCCCCTCGATCTTTCCTGTTGTCACGATGCTTTCCAATGTCCCTCTTCTCATCACATGACCCAAAATAGCTGTCTGCCTCTTTCTTATAGTTGTATTTAGTGTTCTAGTTTCATTAGCCTCTTTCAGACATTCGTTGTTAGTTACTTTGGCAGTCCAAGGAATTCGCAACATTCGTCTCAGGAACCACATCTCTCCCAGGAACCACATCTTGAGGATTTCACAAACACTCTGACACAGATGTATGAAGTGTGGTAGCTAGCCACTTTCATGATCAGCTGTTTTATTTTCCAAATCAAGTTGACATTTTGTAAAATTGTGTAGAAGCGACGATGTATTCTCAGTGTAGGTAAAGACAGTTAACTTTTGTCATGTCTTGTGCATTGATGCTAACCCCCATAATTGTGTACACCGATCTGTACTCGATGGGTGATGTATTCACGCCGTGTGCCTTTAGTTTCCATCACATTTTCTGAAATCCAGGTTAGGCTGGGTCAACCTGGAGCACATTTATATTCAAAATAAAATATGTCTTGACGGTTATTCGAACGCATGACCACCGAGCCGCCAGGCAAGTGTGCTAGCCACTACGCTAAATGTCGTGTCGTGCCACCCATTCCTTCGTGCATTCAGACCTGCGAAATGTGAAGGCCCTATCACATAACAGAGTAGGAAACTGATTCGGAACACAGTGTGTGTGTGTGTGTGTGTGTGTGTGTGTGTGTGTGTGTGTGTGTGTGTGGTGTGTGTGTGTGTGTGTGTGTGTGTGTGTGTGCACTCGCGCGTGCGCGTTTTTGTTTTTTCCAAATGGCGAATTGCTTCGAATATCAATTAGATTTATGTCCTACTAACTAAATTAATCTCTCTCTCTCTCTCTGTCTCTCTCTCTCTCTGTCTCGCTGTCTCTCTCTCTCTCTCTCTCTCTCTCTCTCTCTCTCTCTCTCTCTCTCTCTCTCTCTCTCTCTCTCTCTCTCTCAATGTCTGTCGAATTCATATCATACTAAATGACGAATCTCCCCCAGCGCCCATGCCCTTTAATGAATGACAAACCACTGTCCAATGTACTTTAATAAATGTTTATCTTTCTGGATCTATAAAAAATACACTTCTTTGGTGATGCTCTTGGCCAGAATGGATAATTGTATAGTTGTAGGATGTCGTCAGTTATTCATGCCCCTTTCCACTTGTTCTCATACACCATTAAGATGCCAGGCAGCCAGCTTTTTCATCGCCATATGCAATGTATTGGTATGAATTGTATTACAAGACATTTGGATTTCTGACACAGTCTGTAGGGTGCTGCTATTAAGGTCTCCTAGATCTGCGTTGTTTTTGCTTTTCGATTTTGAGACAACTGCAGGGTTGCCACTTTTTTTTGACCAAAACTATCTAGAAACGGCCCAAACAACATCCATAAATATCTAGATTTCATTGGAAAGTATCTAGGAAAAATATCCAGATTGAGAAAGTTAAGAAATTACATATGTATTGATGTGACTGCCGCTCTCCCTGGCGAAAAGATAACGACTGTCGCCGTTATCCCGTATATTCTCGTGAGTAACGACAGCGACAGCGGTTCGAGCCGCACTGGTAACTTACAGGGGTATGTGAGCCGGTCGCTCAGAAAGCAATGGCAAACTACTGAGCGTAATCTTGCCTTGTACATCAACAGCAGCTGAAAAATTCTGATGTTGACTGCACCATCCTGTAAGGGATATGCAACATTAAAAAGAAAATTGATGTGACTTACCTATAGAATCATGTCCTCATCTTCACTGATGCCTGTCTCACAAGATGCACTTAGCTTGGATGATGAAGTTGAAGCTTCACATTCAAAATGACTCTGGTGTACTTTAGCTGTTCCAATTTCTTTTATTATATGATCAGGGAGCTGATAAGTTGAACAGCATTTTCCTGCTCCCATCAGGCCAAATCTTATTGTCAATATAGCATTTACGAGATCAAGTTTCATCCTATTTCTTAGTTTACATTTTGTATAATTCACAGTACTGAAAACTCTTTCCGCATCAGCATTTGAATGGGGTAGTATCATGGCAGACATCGCACATTCAAAGAGCTCACGGAATGGACTGTTACCTGAGACATCTTTAAATTGTCTTACTTCACTCCAAAAAGCTTCAGTTTCTGTTTTGTTTGTCCAGTCAACCAAATTTATTTTTGTTAACTAATATTCTGCTTCCGCCACACTAGCCCCTAAAAATTTAATAACTTGACAATATTTAGGTATGTCCTTTACTGGCTGAGGTATGTTGTTAATAGAAAAGAGTGAAATATTTTTCAATACATCTAAATTTTCAGGAAGTCTCTGCTTCAGTTGATCGAATAATGAGACAAGAACATCTTGACAGCGCTTTCTTAAGTTGTTCTCTTCATTTTCTGTTAACAGTCCTTTTGTTTTTAAACCATCAATTTTTGATTCGATTTGGTATCCCAGGTACGGCTTGGGAGCCAAATAGCTCTCTATAGTGCAAGTGAACAAGTCCGCTTTACAAGTTGGCAATATAAGTCTTTTACCAATTGAGTGAAATAGCAAAGTGAGGTCGTCAAGTAATTTAACTTTATCAACATTTTGAGATTCAAATAGTTTATTAACTTTTTGCACTTCACTTAAAATGGGTTGTGAAAAGAGAAGGAATGCCAAATTTTTTTCATCACTGTACATTCCATATAGTATTTCAGCTGTGTAGCACTTTTAACTTTGTCTTGTTATTCCTCATGCTCCAGGAGCTAAATACAGACAAATACCATTGCCCTGGGTACGTCAGTTATATAAACCCCTGGGGAGCTACAGGCCAGGAAAAGATACCTGGTCAAATGCAGCCACTTTTGCCTTTGATGTTTATGAGGTGTTCCAGAGTAGACAGGAAACGATGGCGGTAGCGCTTGATCTCGAGGATGCGTACAATAGAGTTCGATATGATATTTTGATGACCGCACTGATGGAGAAGGGGGTCAATCCCTGGTTGGTGAACTGGATAGCAGCCGTCCTGCACTCTCGTCGGGTTGCTCTCCGTCTGGGCGCATGGACCTCAGAGCCACATATCTTAACCCCGGGACTGCCACAGGGATCTGCAGTCTCACCGGTGCTCTTTAATGTGTATACGAGCAAGATTGCAAACCTAGAAGCACCAGGGGTTGGAAGAATACTATCATTTGCAGATGATATTCTTGCATATAGGCAGGGGAGAGATAGGGAGCAAACAGTCCAGGAGTTACAGGCGACAGTAGATAAAGTGATTGACTGGTGCACAGAAATGAGTGTTGTCATCCACCCGGAAAAGGCGACTGTTTTGTGATGCTCTCTGGACAACAGGATTGTAAGAGCTGATGTCCCAAGCCTCACGATAGATGGTAGAAATGTCAGCAGAGAGAACAAACTGAAGTATCTGGGGATCACATTTGACAGGAGCCTAACCTTCAAGGACCATGTGGAGACGGTCCTTCGCTGGCTGCTGAGGATGGGGACGGAGCACTTATGGGAATGCCCCAAATGCTGTGATGTCGATTCCTAAATCAATCAATCAATCAATCAATTTCGAAGTGTGTCTTCAACTCCAACCATCAGTTCACAATTACTTCAACAGCTGGTTGAATTGATAACCATCTAGTTTTGCAATATGACAGAATTTTCAGTGGTGAGGAACTATCATTTAATGCTTTATATAAAGTACTAGCTGACACGGCCCGGCTTCGCCCAGTCCCTGGTGGGGAGCATCTCATTTAATTCATATAAGTAGTCATATAAGTTCTCGTTCCCGTTACCGACTGTCTGTCTTTCTGTCTGTCTTTCTGTCTGTCTGTCTGACCCGGCCCGGCATCGCCCAACTCCTGGTGTGGAGCATCTCATTTAATTCATATAAGTAGTCATATAAGTTCTCGTTCCCGTTACCGACTGTCTGTCTGTCTTTCTGTCTGTCTTTCTGACTGTCTTTCTGTCTGTCTTTCTGTCTGTCTGTCTGACCCGGCCCGGCATCGCCCAACTCCTGGTGTGGAGCATCTCATTTAATTCATATAAGTAGTCATATAAGCTCCCGTTCCCGTTCCCGACTATCTATCTGTCTGTCTGTCTGTCTATCTGTCTGATCCGGCCCGGCTTCGCCCAGTCCCTGATGGCGAGCATCTCATTTAATTCATATAAGTAGTCATATAAGTTCCCGTTCCCGACTGTCTGTCTGTCCGTCCCTCCCTCTCTGTCTGTCTGTCTGTCTGCCTGTCTGTCTAATCATTTATTGGTTGCAGTTAGAACAACCTTAGATAAACGAAGACCAACTTACAAAAAGCATTAGAAAGAGCACTTGAAAGATCTTTACATCTTCCCCAACAATTAACTTGGGTAAATGGAGCGGCGGCAGCAGCATCAGCAGAAGAAGGAAAAGGAGGAGTAGGAGCTGGGAGGAGGAAGAGGGAGGTGGAGAAGGGAGGAGTAGGAGGGAGGAAGAGATAGGCGGAGAGAGGAGGAGGAGGGAAGAGGAGGGAGGAGGAAGGAGGAGGAGGAGTAGGGAGGAATAGGAGGGAGGAGGAGGGATTAGGAGGAGGAGAGAGGAGGAGGAGGTAGGAGAAGGGAGGAGGAGGGAGGAGGAGGAGGAGGAGGAGGAGGAGGAAGAGGAGGAGGAGGAGGAGGAGGAGTAGGGAGGAATAGGAGAGAGTAGGAGGGATTAGGAGGAGGAGAGAGGAGGAGGAGGTAGGAGAAGGGAGGAGGAGGGAGGAGGGTAGGAGGAGGAAGAGGGAGGGGGAGGAGGAAGAGGGAGGAGGAAGGAGAAGGAGGAGGAGGGAGAAGGAGGGAGGAGAAGAACGCAGGGGAGGAGGAGGAGGGAGATGGAGGAGGAGGAGGAGGAGGAGAGAGGAGGAGGAGGGAGGAGGCGGAGGGAGGAGGTGGAGGGAGGAGGAGGGAGGAGGAAGAGGGAGAAGGATGAGGGAGGAGAAGGAGGGGAAGGATGAGGAGGGAGTAGGAGGAAGAGGGAGGAGGAGGAGGGAGGTGGAGAGAGGAGGAGGGGGAGGAGGTAGGAGGAGGAGGGATGAGGGGGAGGACGTAGGAGGAGGAGGAGGGAGTAGGAGGAGAGAGGAGGAGAAGGGAGGAGGAAGGAAGAGGAGTGATTAGGAAGAGAGAGGAGGGAGGAGGAGGGAGGAGGAAGAGGGAGAAGGAGGAGGGAGAAGGAGGAGGAGGAGGAGGAGGAGGAGGAGGGAGGAGGAGGAGGGATGTGGAGGGAGGAGGTAGAGGGAGGAGGAGGGAGGAGGAGAGGAGGAGGAGAGAGGATGAGGAGGGAGGAGGAGAAGGGAGGAGGATGGAGGAGGAGAGGAGGAGGAGGGAGGAAGAGGGAGGAGAAGGGGGAGGAGGGAGGAGGAGGGATGAGGGGGAGGACGTAGAATTAGAAGGAGGGAGGAGGAGGGAGTGGGAGGAGAGAGGAGGAGAAGGGAGGAGGAAGGAAGAGGAGTGATTAGGAGGAGGGAGGAGGGCGAGGAGGTAGGAGGAAGAGGGAGGAGGAGGAAGGAGGAGGAGGAGAAAGAGGGAGGAGGAGGAGGAGGGGAAGAGGGTAGGAGGGGAGAGGAGGAGGAGGATTTTAACGCATATGCCTGTAGACAACTGCAGCGAAAAGGTGGGTCTGTCTATCTATCTGACCCGCGTGGCTTCGCCCAGCTCCTGGCGGGTAGCGTCTCATTAAATTCATACAACAAAAAAAGTAACTTAAAAGAATGTCCTTCCACACACCATCCATTATTTTTAATGAAAACTCTTTCTAATCACCTGCATGACTACAGTAACTTCTTAAGCAAAAAAAGATGAGTTACAATGTTATGCATTATGCATTATTTTTATGAAAACTTTGAAAATGCCTTACAGATTGTATCATTATTTATTATAACTCATATGCCGGTACATAACTATGGACAAAGAGTTTATAAATCTTTGAAAACGATGCCACAATATGACTATAAGTTATACAGAAAAGTTATGCCCCTTGAAATAACTTTTACAGAGTTAAGTCCCCTGAGATATATGAAATTACAATGAAAAATGGAAAATGAAATAATATTGGGTAAGCAGCCGATTTCACACTAAAAAAATATGACAGTTGGCAGCTCTGGAATGAAAGGAAGACGTATAGAAAATTTCATCTCAATCGGATGGGCCGTTCGCGAGCGCATAAAGGACATACGAACATACAGACAGACAGACAGACAGACAGACAGACGGAGATCGCAATTTATATATAAGATTATATTGCTGTTGTCTGACAGATGATTTGGAGAACCAGTTATGTGTTTCAGCAATAAGGAATTCCAAATTCCTTGGTAAACATTCTGACTGATGAGGCATGTGTAAATGCTAGCTGCAAGGAATGACATACACATTTCATAAGGATTAAAGATGGGATATCTTCCTTCAACTTTGCATACACGCCATGGTTGATACCGACCATTACCGATACATTATCGGTTCCAATTGCAGCCAAATTCTTTAAGTTTAAATGTTTACTGACCAAAGTTTCTTCAGTGCCCTTATGCGCCCTTTTACTCATTACCGGGGGGGGGGGAGGGGGGGGGGGGGGGGGTTGCCAGATTGTTGAGCGTTGACCCAAGTCAGTTCAAAGTTTAAATAATGGCAGTTACCATAATTTACGCGCGTCCAGACCGGACATAAAATGGGTAATTGACACCGAAAGAAAAGTAAAATCTAGAAAGTATTCAAAATATCCGATTCCAAATGAAAAGTATCTAGAATTGCATCCAGCATCCAAACGTCAGAAAACGGTATCCAGATGCCGGCAAAAACCTCTAGATCTGGATATAAAATATCTAGAATGGCAACTATGCAACTGACTTCGCATCTGTGACGGGCGCGTTTTTTCTTTAGTTTTCTCCGTCAACTTCATTTCTGCTGCAGTTTTCAAGGACTCTATCTTTACTCTGAAGTTACTTGAGAATGTTCCAGTTGCCATTAAGCTGTATTTTCTTTGCTTCATTTGTTAAATTCAGAAGAATTCTTCTATCTTTATTTTCTATCGGATATTTTGGTGATCCATCCGTATTTGAATAGGTCTATGCGTTTATTTGGTAATGCTCTTTTATGTAGTGAAGGGGTGTTTTTCTTCTTTTTGTTGCATTCTGAGCATCCTTTTTCTCAATAGCAGAAATGTTTCCTATCATCTCAGGCAGTTGCTGCTGCTTTCACACTATGAACCTGCGTGCATTGTAAATGGGTTTTGTTGTTTACACACTGAGTGTTTTGTTGTTTACACACTGAGTAGAAGACTGTCCTATATTTTTATTTGCAAGTTCTACAAAGTTGTTTCGTTTAGTCTTCCTTTTCGAAAACTATTAAACCTTTGGTGCATTGTGGTAAACATACCAGTGGAATAATTCGTGAGTGTAAAACCTATCAGTGGGATAATTCGTGAGTGTAATACCTATCCGTAGAATAATTCGTGAGTGTAAATCCTATCCGTGGAAAGGGTCACTGTGCAGCCACTGAAAGTAAGACAGTGGTGATTTAATCACACAGCTAATGAAAGAGCAAGAAATAAAATGGTGATTTAACCATACACTGCATGAAAGAACAAAAGATAAAGGACTCAAAGCAAGATAATTACTACTACTACTACCACTACTACTACTACTACTACTACTACTACTACTACTACTACTACTACTACTACTATACTACTACTACTACTACTACTACTACTACTACTAATACTACTACTACTACTGTACTACTACTATTACTACTATTACTACTACTACTACAACGCCGGCTCTGTGGCGAAGGGGTTACAAATGCAATTCCGCGTTCGAAACACAACTGCGGGCGATTTGGAAGCAGACCGCCTTGCATTGGTTCGTTCCCTACAAAGATATGAGTGGAGTGCCGGTCGTTCAGAAATCAATGACAAACTACCGAACGTAAACTTGCCAAGAAATCACAAACAGCCAAGAAACGCTACGGTTGACTGCCACGTCCTGTAAAGGATATGCAATTAACTTAAACTGCTACTAATACTATACATTAAAATGTTTGCATATCCTTTACAGGATATCGCTGTCAACATCAGCATCTCTAGGCTGATTGTTGATTTCTTGGCAAGATTACGCTCAGTAGTTTGCCATTGCTTTCTGAGCGGCCGGCTCACATGCCCCGTAAGTTACCGACGCGATTCGAACCACTACTACTATACCTCTGTAAAACAAAAAACAAAGAGCCATTTTACCGTTTTGGGACGTATTTGGCACATTGTGTATATAGAGCCATATTTTTGAGGTCATTGGCACTGGATTGATGACGTGTTCGGTATCCCTGGACATTTCCTTCTACTCGATTTAGCCATGCCTGCGGCTGACTACGAACCCGGTATGTCGAGATTGTGAAACTACGTTCACTACCCCCAAGCCACAAACGCCAACAAGTTCTCGTAAATCAGTGTAGTTTAATTGTTTTATTATTGCCTTGGGTTATGTCCCCCTTGCTGTCTAGTATTTCCCGACGCCCGATGGTGGAGTCGCGGCAGCCCAGTAGCGGCCATGCTTGCCTGTCACTCTGAGGGTCATATGTTCGAATCCCCATCAAGGCAAAGATGATAGGGACAGTGTCTGTAAAACCTACTTTTGAAACACATTGTTAAAAAACCAAATCACATTACTTCCTTCCTATATAGCCAAAACACTTTCAGTTTCACAGTTCATTGTAAATGACGACAATTGCCGTGATCAAATTGCCATATTCAAACATTTTCACTTTCGGTATGCATGCATGCGCATACATATATACATACACATTCATACAGACACACACGAACACGTCACTCTTAGTGATAAAAAGTTCCGCCTCGAAAGCACGACAAAAGGCTTCCAATCGTCAGTAACGGTTCCCCAGACCTGCAATGTTTAAGGCAATCTACCTCATCGACACTCTCTAGTGGCCGCCCCACCGTGGTTATGACTCCGGGTGTCTTTCTCCTGCCGTCAGTTCGTACCCTGACTCGAGACGTCCGAGTCGTATTTCGCACGTATCCAACACATTCTTAGTACTTGTACTGATTACTGGAAAGTCAAAACTACATCGCCGCTCTTGATTGTCCCACCTTCCTCGTGGGTGGAAGGATGAGATAACGACCATTTTGGGAACCATTGGAATAGAATTAGTAAACAAGCAAACGTTAAGATTGTTTGGTCGTAACAGCTGTGTAAATATATAATTGTACTGTTTTAAATAGAATCACTACATAACATAATGAGGTAACTAATGAACGAATGAAACCGCATTTTAAATAAAAGAGATAACTAATATACTTTTCCTAGATTGTGATACGATCTCGACGTTGGTGAAAGGATAAAAGGGCTCGCTCTTAGCTGATTTAGTTGCATGATAAAACCCAACAAAAGACCGAGCCGGAACCGCAAGCTAAGGCCAGCAGGTCATCAACGACGCCCACGAAATCCAAAAGGGAATAACTATCCCGCCGGATTTCTGAAGGCGGCACAGAATACCCACTCGGACCCACCCTGAAGGAGTGCCTAGAATCGATAAGACTGGAGGAACTCAGGCGCCAGGAATTCGGAAGGCGCTGGGAAGAAGAAAAAAAGAAGAAGCCCAAGAAACTCGGGAAACCGGTAGAATAACCAGATACACACTTAGGCTGTGAGACCTGCTTCGATTACTATATAGAGGACGGAGAGATCATCCCGTGGATGACCGTAGAGGAAGAAATCGAATGGCAACAGAAACTCAAAATCGAAAGTGAAAAAAAGGTGCAAGGAGGAAAATGACAACATTGAAAAGCTGCTATGAAAAATACACAAAAAAGGAGGCAAAAGACCAAATAAAAAGTCCTTATAAGGACTGCACCCAGCCAAGCCAGAAGAGCCAGGGGCCTACAGCAACTAAGAAAACCACAAGAGGAGACGGGCACGAAGGATAGCCGCCGACCAAACCACCAGCTGACGTCACAGACACAAACACTTATGTTACCGGTTCGAGGGAGGACTCACTCGTAAGAGCGCACAAGACAAGAAACAGGGCTAAAAACCTACAAAAACCACGGCTCTCAACAATAACCACCGCTGAGGAAGCAGGTTAGACTAGACCGAATTTGGAATTATTTTTTTTCGAAAATTGAAATTGGAATTGGACTGATTCAGTGCCAACCAAAAAAGTAGGTTTGGACCAAACATGGTACACAATTAAATGAGCAAGCATCCCCCCCCCCCCCCCCCCCCCCAGTATGACTGACGATATATCGCCCTTCTTTCTAAATGGAAGGTCATATATGGCGATATATTTTCCTTTGTCACTGAATCAGTTAACCTTCCGGTAAGCCCCCCTACACCGACATTAAGTTGGACTTAAATGCTGAATTCTTGTTCAGACAGCAAACTACTGAACGTACAGTTGTGTAGAAAATCAAGCTGGGGCTAATCTCAGCGTCCTGCAAAGGACATGCAACATGTAGATACTGTTAAACAAACTGATCCATTGTTCGTTAAAAAATTAGTTAACGAACAATCATTATCAGCATCATGTAGGAGTTCCTTTACTATCCCGATTCGCCGGAAACACTCTCTTGACAATTCGCCTATCTTCTGTCTTTTCATGGCTAAATTATCTGTCATAGTCTGTGTCCATTTGTGTGCTTGTCAACTCCCACTTCATCTTCCAGGAATAACGCCTTCAGTTATTGTTTTTTCCCCTTTTTTGCTCTCTTTCCTTTTAACCACTGTGGCGTTTAATATTGCCAAAGTATTTCAGTTCCCGGGACATAATGTTGGTTGAGTCAGTTTTCTTTAATTTTCAGATCACGTGGAATGGCGGTATTTTATTCTTCATGATCCATGGATTTCTAAGACTTGTTTGTAACAGAAGTTAGATAATATCTTTTACAGGACGTCGTAGTCAAACCTAGCATGTTTGAGCTGTTTGTGATTTCTTGGCAAGTGTTACGTTCAGTAGTTTGCCATTGCTTTCCGAACGACCGGCACATATACCCTTATATGAAAACTAATACAAGGCGGTATGCTGCCAAATCACCAGCAGCTGTGTTTCGAACGCAGTATGCGGGATTATAAATTGGGACGGTAACTCCTTCACCGCAGTATTATCTCAGTTCAAATATCTCTATCTTCTTCTTTGGTTGATTGATTGCAACACAGTCTATGACTCACATCCGCACGACTTCACCGAAAAGTTACACATTCTCAGAAAGTGTATTTCTTTGTGTTTGTTGTTGTTACTGGGGTAGCATTGTTTAACCTTTACATTGCTATAACTTGTGTGTGTTGTTGTTACTGGGGTAGCATTGTTTAACCTTTACATTGCTATAACATGTGTGTGTTGTTGTTACTGGGGTAGCATTGTTTAACCTTTACATTGCTATAACATGTGTGTGTTGTTGTTACTGGGGTAGCATTGTTTAACCTTTACATTGCTATAACATGTGTGTGTTGTTGTTACTGGGGTAGCATTGTTTAACCTTTACATTGCTATAACATGTGTGTGTTGTTGTTACTGGGGTAGCATTGTTTAACCTTTACATTGCTATAACTCGTGTGTGTTGTTGTTACTGGGGTAGCATTGTTTAACCTTTACATTGCTATAACTTGTGTGTGTTGTTGTTACTGGGGTAGCATTGTTTAACCTTTACATTGCTATAACTTGTGTGTGTTGTTGTTACTGGGGTAACATTGTTTAAACTTTACATTGTTATAACTTGTGTGTGTTGTTGTTACTGGGGTAGCCTTGTTTAACATTTGCATTGCTATAACTTGTGTGTGTTGTTGTTACTGGGGTAGCATTGTTTAACCTTTGCATTGCTATAACTTGCGCTGCACAACGGCATGAGCGTCGTTAGACGAGGATTCGATGCCTAAGCTCGCCACCCGCTACGGCAGGGAAAGACTGACCACTTATTCCTCCGTGCACTAGAGCCTAGAAAATGTGAAGGTCCTAACACATCACATGGCCAGTCCAGACATCTGTGTCGGAACTTTTCTGTTGTCCATTGCTAGGAACACTCTTGTGTTAACTTCTTTTGAACAATCTCCGTTAATTACACTAGCCAACAACCAAAAGAGACCGACCACGTAAACGATGGACAGAGGGAATAGCAGAGTCCATGGGAATCTCGAAGCCCATAAACGGGCAACCACCCCCCCCCCCTCCCACCCCCGCTGTTTATGCGACACCTCGAGACCACAAGGTTTTAAAACAAAACAAAAATCTTGTATATCCCTTACAGGACGTTGCAGTCAACATCAGCATTTTTCATCTGTTGTTGATGTTCTTGGCAAGATTACGCTCAATAGTTTGCTATTGCCTTCTGAACGACCGGCTCACATACCCAGTAAGTAACCAATGCGACGCGATCCGCTGCTGAATCTCGAGCAGCTGTGTTCCTCACGTGGATATACAGGATTACGGAGAAAGTCGTTAACCCCTTGGCCAGGGAGCACGGCCACCGCAAGGTACAAGAGGAAAAAGATGAGATGAGATTATGAGAACAATCAAAATGTACCGGATATAAAAATATCTGATCTTAACTAATTGTGGTGTACTGAAAAATTACACATTACAAAATGTTGATTGGCTCTAGTTTTCAAGATGTATGCTACTAGTTTAATTAATTACGGTCAATTTATATATATATGACACAACTGTTGTGGCCGATTGCATATTTTTTTTTTTCTAATGACCAACACAAATGTAACTAGAAGTTGATGATGCAGGCGTACCTATGATTACATAACCTGTAATATATATATATATAATATATATATATATATATATATAGATATATATATATAATATATATATATATAGTATATATATATATATATATATATATATATATATATATATATATATCTTTGTTACAATTTTGCCATTAGTTAGTGCACCAGCAAGATTTTGCTGCCACCCTAGCATGTTAAGCTGGGTCTTATGAAAAACTTTATCAAGGCATTGTAGAAAATAAGTGAGGCTTTCAAATACCCCATCAGATAGTTTTCAAGACTTAGTGAAGCTAAAATAATAAAATATTTGTTGGTCCGCATATTCGAAAACTTCTTCATGATGACGAGGTTCTTTTCGTGTTGCATGGGAAGGAAACAAAAACAGCATGGCTTGCATTTAAGTCAGTGATGGACATTTCTCTTGGAAACAACAGATTTGATAATTACAATGAAATTGTAGAAAATCTCCTTCTGCAAGTATAAGAGTCTTGGCTGCAACAAATCTTTGAAAATTCATTTTCTGGACTCTCATCTGGATTTCTTCACGTCGAACTGTGTCAGTGATGAGCATGGTAAACTGATTTCACCAGGACATTGCTGCTATGGAGACAAGGTATCAATGCAATATGATCCCTTCAATGCTTGTTGTTTTCTGTTGGATTTTGACAAGAGACACCTCATCGACTGATTACAAGAAGCAAGCAAGGGGAGCTGGAACAGCGACTGAATAATGACGGAATGGGTTCAAGTGTGACTTTTTAGAACATTATATGTGAAATTTAACTGATTCAGTGCCGAGCGCCAATTCAGGTGACAAAATGTATCGACACTTGAGTGCTAAACGCCGTTTAAGTAACAGATTCTGGACAGTTCGTTATTTGTTTCATTTCGCGTAACTTCCTTAATTTAATGCCTTTAAATGACGTTTTACAAAGGTATGTCATATCAAAACAGCCCACGAGAGAAACAAAATATCTAAAGTTAGTTTGGTCTAAACCTACTTTTTGTTGTGCACTGAATCAGTTAAATAATCGTTTTATTTTTTTCTATCATTTTATGTTGACATATCAACAGAGAAACAGAGAGACATATATTTATGCTTCATAAATTATACTAAGGCATTTGATAAAGTACAACATGATGAGCTGATTAAAATGTTGGAAGATATCAACATTAATGGGAAAGATTTAAGAATAATAAAGAATATATACTGGAACCAAGTATAACCAAGTTAAAATGGGAAATAGAGAGGGTTACGAACAGATAAAGCTAGGAGTGCGACAGGGGTGTGTCTTGTCACTCGAGCTCTTCTCCCTATATAGCGAAGTAATAATGAGAGAGATCAAAGAAAAGCCAGGAATACTAATCGGAGGATATAATATAAACAGTATACGCTATGCAGATGACACAGTATTGGTGACGGATAATGCAACAGACCTACAACAATTGTTGGACATTGTAGTAACAGAGAGTGCACAGAAAGGACTCTCCTTGAATATCAAGAAAACAGTAACAATGGTGATATCAAAGAAAATGGGGACACCAAAATGTGACATAGAAATAGAAGGGGAAATTCTCAACCAAGTGGATAATTTTAAATACCTAGGGACACTTATAACATCAGATGGAAGATGTACAACAGAGATTAAGAGCAAAATAGGGCAGGCAAATCATTTCAGAAAATGAAGAGTATCTTATGCAGTAAGTCGCTATCAATGAATGTAAGAAAGAGAGCGCTAAAATGCTATATAGTATCAGTTTTGCTGTATGGCAGCGAATCTTGGAATGTAAACGAACAAATTAGGAAGGACTTAGAAGCAACAGAGATGTGGTTTTTTAGACGAATGTTGCGAATTCCTTTGACTGCCAGAGTAACTAACAACGATTGCCTGAAAGAGGCTAATGAAACTAGAACACTATATGTAACAATAAGAAAGAGACAAACAGCTTTCTTTGGTCAAGTGATGAGAAAAGAGGCATTGGAGAACATCGTGACAACTGGAAAGATCGAGGGGAAGAGAGGCAGAAGCAGACCAAGAGAAATGATGCTGGACGGAATGAAACGGTGGCATGGAGGAATATCGTCAGCAGAGTTGATCCAGAACACCAAAGACCGAGATCTGTGGAGAGCCATGAACGCCTACGCCAGCCGGCACGGCACTTGATGATGATGATATCAATTAATTGAGTATGTAACCACGAGTTTAATAAAGCTAAAGTATAGTGACTAACTGTTCACCTCAGAGAATAAAACAAGGATACATTAATTTTATTACTGTAATGTTAATTCTTCATTTTAAAAAAAAAAAGAGCCAATTGGTGAATTTCATTATGATATTTGAAATCAGCATGCCAACATCAATAAGAAATTGTGTATTTAAATACTGATAGTAATATGTTTTTTTGAAAATTCGTTGACTAGTGTTATGTTCACCAGCTGAAAACAGTTCATAACAGCTGACAAACTAATATACTAACCTAACAGCTGATCCATGGCAATCGCCATGGCAAAAGTAGCCTTTAGCAAGATGAAAAACATACTGACCAATAAAAAGATGTCAATGGACACGAGAAAAATAGTGTTAAGATGCTACATAGAATCTGTACTTTATATATGGTGTGAAGCGTGGACAATGAGCAGTAAGGCTGAACACATCTGACTGCTTAGAGATGTTGTTTTTCTGAGAAATGCAAAGAATACCATGACCTCCAGAAGACCACTGAACACGTTCTTCAAGAAACAATGAAGATCGTGAAATTGAATTAGAGAAATTAGACGTAGACAGTCAAAATTTTTGGGCATTTTATGAGGAGAAATTGGGTGGAGAACTTGTGACGACTGGTAAGATCGCTGGGACCAGACCAAGGGGAGACCTAGAAGGCAAGTACCTGGTGGCTTGGCCTTGTGGCAATGGTCCGGACATAAACCGAGCTGAATCCACGATCTGGTGATCGGTGAGATGGCAGAACATGACCGCCCACGCTTACCGGCATGGTCAATGTGGATGGATGGAAACAGCTGCTCCGCATAGGTCAAAGTTAGGTCATAAATCTAGGTCACGTCTAATTAACTCATGTATATTGCCGGTCTCCCCGTGGCGTTGCGGACGCGATTCGTAATGCCGCTTACCAGCTTTCGAAACACAGCGGTGCCTATTTGGCAGCAGACCGTATCTCGTTAGTTTTAATGTGTTGTTATGGGAGCCGGTCGTTCAGAAAGCAATGGCAAACTACTGAACATAAAACTTGCCAAGACATCAACAACGGCAGTAAAATACTGGTGTTGACTGCAACATCCTGTAATGGATATGCAACTTTAAAACAAAAAAAGGCTGATACTATTTCACAATCCCGACATACCAGGTTGAAAGTTAGATGATTCAACAGTTTACTGTACCTACTGTTTCCCCTTCAATAAGACCTACCCCTTTAATAAGCCCTAGAACGATTTTTCAGGATGCTTTTAATATAAGACCTACCCCTAAAATAAGCATTAGTTAAAATCGTCAGCTAGAATGAGAGACTTGTTACCGAATGGCCAGTCAGAGTACAGACACCACTGGTGTGCATTTATAATGAACGGATGTGGTTCATAATTCACTACGTCACTCGTGTGAAATAACGTTACCAATGCACTACGAGCAGTCTACATGGCCAAGAAATGCTCATTTAAAGAAAGCTTTATTACTAGACATGAGAGACTGGGGCCAATGGTTCTACAGGAAATGGAGTCACACGACATTCAAGCCAGAATTCGGGATTTGGAGAGTCATGACGATGTTTCAAAAGGAGATGACATGACTGTGTGTGAATAAATGTAGAACTTTGTACGTGAATAAATGTAGATTTTTATATTTTTATATCTGAATATATATATATATATATATATATATATATATATATATATATATATATATATATATATATATATATATATATATATATATATATATATATATATATATATATATATATAGTTGAGTTGAGTTGAGTTAAGAACCGACATCACTGCACTCAGGACATTCCCAAACGTGCTCCGTCCCCTCGTTCAACAGCCAGCGAAGAGTCATATTACTAATCGTTCCCACCGCTATCTGATTAAAAGTTCTCCTGGTCTTCCCTCTCAGTTTTGAGATTCTTCTAGAACCTCTGCCGATCCCCCGCAATCTAATTCTTTCATCATATGGTTTTTCAATCTGTTCCTCCGCCTTCTCCACCTGGTCCCACAAGCGCACGACCACCTCCCCCTTGTCCATAAGCAAACTACCACCAAGCGGTGCATTCCCTGCTAGCCTATCAGCCTGTTCATTCCCCCGTACCCCCGCATGGTCAGGGCAAAATATCCATACAATTCTCACAATCTGTGACCTCTGAAGCGACGAAAGCCATTCCACGCGAAACATTCCTTTCTCCATCTTACTAAGCATACTTTTTGAATCCGTAATGAATACAACGTGTGTTGCGGTGGTCTCCTCTAGCCACCGGAATGTTTGTGTGTATATATATAAGATATATCGAAAATAAGCCCTAGTACATTTTTTAAGTTAAAATTAATATAAGACCTAGTCTTACTTTCGGGGAAACAAGGTAAAGCTTTATACTGGTCATACTGGCACCTTGCCGTCTTGACAGACGATAGTTTGTTATACTTAACTTTAGAAAAGGCATACTAACAACCTCTCCGTAAAACAGTATGGATTGAATTGTAGAGACCATGTGTTGCCCATGCAGTATGATCCCACAATTCAAGTATATAAAGCATGTGTTGTTATCGCACTACTCTATGTGTCTGAATCCTGGACCTTGTACTCACGACAGGAAAGAAAGTTAAATTCCTTCCACATGAGATGTCTGAGACGTATCCTGGGCATATCGTGGAAAGACCACATAACAAACAAACACATGCTTGAAAGATCGGATATTACCACGTTGCACTTTCTCCTCAAGCAGAGAAGCCTCTGGTGGCTGGGCCATGTATCTCAAATGGAGGATAAATGTATTCCCAAAGATCTCCTATACGGAGAACTAGCCACAGGGAAGAGGCCAACCGGAAGACCCCAAATGCGATATAAGGATGTGTGTAAACAAGATATGAAAAACCTTGGCATAGATCCAGGCACGTGGGAAAGAGTTGCAACAGACAGATGTTCCTGGAGAAGAGATGTACGAAACAGACTGGTGCTCTTTGAGTGCAATCTGATCCATCAAACTGAGGATAGGCGGCATAGGCAGGCATAAAAATGCAGTCACTTACTGCGGGACCTGCCTCGCCTTAAGATGCGGAAACTTTGACAGAGATTGTCACTCTCGCATTCGACTATACAGTCACCAGCGGTGCAGTCAGGTACCTTCCCAGCGGCACAACATTATAGTCCTTCAGGACTGAATGAGGCCTACTACTACGACTACTATGATCCCCCTCTCGGCCTGCTTAGTTTACTCGAGAGGAAAGGTAATACTAATACATCTGGACCAAGACAAGCTACAGAAGCTGCGGGATCGCGAAGCAATGCTCTAACTGTCTGCCTGTAGGAGCTTCGATCCTAGACCAGTTGCCGACCACGACTTAGGGCCTGTCTGCCGTTGCATGACATGACATGTAGTGTTTAGGTTGCATTTCCTCGCGCTATAAGTTTTGTACCCTTACAATTGCACTCCTCCACATAAAGCCGTTGGCACATATTGGGTGTTAGGTTTGGTGAGCGCCGCCCAACATTCGCGCTAAAGAAAGCACGCAGTACAGTCTACTGTCTCATACGGTAGCTGTCATATCTGACTAAGACCTGACTAACTAAACTCATACAATTCATACTAGCCGTCAAACCAATAAGCTCTATCTGCGAGTTTACAAACAGCTCTTGTTACCTGACAAACCAGTAAACTGTACCTACGAGTTGACAAACAGCTCATTTCAGCTGACAAACCAGTAAACTGTACCTACGACTTGACAAACGGCTCATATCTTCTGACAAACCAGTAAACTGTACCTACGACTTGACAAACGGCTCATATCTTCTGACAAACCAGTAAACTGTACCTACGACTTGACAAACGGCTCATATCTTCTGACAAACCAGTAAACTGTACCTACGACTTGACAAACAGCTCATATCAGCTGACAAACCAGTAAAATGTACCTACGAGTTGGCAAACCGCGCATACCAGCTGACCAACTAATATAATAGAAAGTACCTAGCAGTTAAAAGCTGCCGTTTATGGTTGAAGGGGTTAGTAACACGTGGTGTCACAACCCCTCGACATATCGAGTCGGGGGTTCGATATCAGTCATGAGCGATTTGAAAGCAGATCGCTTCTTGTTGATTTCGATGGTTTGAGACGTCGATCGTTTTGAAAACAATGGCAAACAGCTAGTAACAGGACCTTGCAATCAATCCCATCATTTATTCGCTGTTAATAATTTACTGCCCGCTCCGTGGCGTAGGGTTACGGACGCGGTCCGTAATCCTCCATATCCGCGTTCGAACCACAACTGCGCCCGATTTGGCAGCAGACCGCGTTGCGTTGGTTTTTTACGAAATTGTATGGGTACCAGTCGTTCAGAAAGCAATGGCAAACTACTGAACGTAAACTTGCCAAGACATCACATCAGCAAAAGATGTTAGTGTTGACTGCAACGTCCTGTAAAGGATATGCAACTAACTAATGATTTACTAGGCAATGTTGGTTCAGTAGTGTGCCATTGCTTACTGAACGGCCGACGCCTCATACCAAAGTGGTTTGCTTCAAATCGCCCGCAGCTTATTTCGAACCCTTGACTCGGAATAGAAGCAGATTATGAAACTGCGCGTACCACTATCCCTTAAGCCACAGCGCTGGTTAATGACAAATTACTGAACGTAAAATTTCCCAGTTATCTCATTTCAGCTTATTCCTCTTGTAGCTTGCGGTGTCCGAGGTGAAGTATAAACAGCGGGAAGGTACCCGTCTTTGGGTTTCATGTATCGAGATTCCCATGGACTGTGCTATTCCCTGTCCATCGTTTACGTGGCCAGCCTCTTCTTCTGCTTCCATTTGATCTGTACATCATTGCTTCTTGTGATATACTGGTAGTTGGTAAACTAGTTACATGGCAAAATCATTTGAATGCTGCCTTATAATAAAACCTAGCGCTGCTATAATCCCCACTTTAGTCCTGATTTCTTTATTTCTGATGATTTTCTCTCTTCTTAGTACATTGAGTATTCTTCTCGGGAATCTCATTTCTGTTGTGATTTTTCTTTTCTCTTTTTCTGTCATTGTCCAGGTTTGGCATTGGTAGCATAGAGTTGGTAGGAAGATTGCGCTGTAGAGTGCTTTCTTAGTAACTATTGATACATGTTTGTTCTTTAGTTTTGGTACCATTTGTCCAATGAGTTGATGTTCTTTTTACATCTATTTTCAATCTCGTCTTCTGATTTGTCATTTGATGATAACATACTTCCTAAGTAATTAAAGCTCTTTACTTGTTTAAGGGGGTGTTCTCTTTGTTGAATCATTGTTGTTTTTCCTTCTTTGGTTATAGTTATCACCTCTATTTTACAGGTGCTAATTTTCATGTTATGTTCTTTGCACACTTCATTAGACTATTCATGTGGTCTTGTAATTCTGCTTCTGATTTTGCTATTAGTGCTTGATCGTCCGCAAATAGGAGCTCTTTAATTGTGTATTTTGCCATTGGTTCTTCTTCTGTGTTTTGTTCGTCTTGCGGAGTTCTTGCGGTCTTCCGATTGGCTGGTTTCTTCACATATGTTGTCTATACATGTTATGAACAAGAGAGGGACAGGACACAATCTTGTCGTACTCCGGATCTTATGGTGAAGGGTTCTGAATGTCCTCCATTTGTTGTCACTATACATTCATTGTTGCTTCTACATAAGTTTGTTAGATGTGTACTCACTCCATATGGTTTAAGTATTTCCTACAGCTACTTTATCAAATGCCTTTTCTTGGTCGACAAAGGCTAAGTAGAGTGTTTAATTAAATTCAGTTGATTTTAAGGGCAAAGATGGCGTCTGTGCATCCTTTGTTTTTATTGCCCTATAAATCACAAAAAGCCAATAAATGATGGGGTTGATTACGTCATGTAAATGACAAACAGCTAACTTTTAACAACTGACAAACTAAATTAAAAAAGTAGTTATCCTCTTGACAAAATAATACAATGTACTTACCAGTTCACAAATAAAAAAACATCCTCTACCAGCTGACAAAACTAATCAAGTTTGAACATTAGAGGCAGCCAAGCACACACACACACACACAAATAACAAATTAAACATTGAGTTGACATTGACAGTGAAGTCATCACATGTCACCATTGCGGAAGTCGACACCGCCTCTTAACAGATGTGTGTGTGTGTGTGTGTGTATTTAAAGTAAACCCATTCCTACCGTATCTTTGCCCCGGATTTGTCATTTAATCTTCCTACTTTGTCTCGTGTTTAGTTGACTATAACGGATACAATATTACATTTCTAATTTTATCTACAGTTGCGTGTTGCCCTAGGGGAACTAACTCCTTATCTCTCGCTGGACTTCATTGCGCTCGGAAATGAAACAAGGTCTTAATTTATTTTGAACTTCTTAACGCTTTTTGTTCCAGGTAATTGGGTTTGGAGTGGTTAGTAAGCTTGTCTGACAAGACAGTTGTCCGGGTTCAGTCCTCGGCAGAAGCAGGATTATTTGTTTTCCCACCAGTACAGCTAGGGGTCACCCGGCCTCATACAGATGGGCAGCAGACAATTTTCTGAATGTTCTAGTATTGTCTGAGAAGGAAAGACGACAAGAATGGGAACTGGCCACCAACCTTATTTGGCGTGGCCTAGAATATGTGAAAGCCTAACACTTCACAAGCCAAAGACTGTATCTGCTATAGGATTCTTTTCTTTTTCACATATCCTTTACAGGACATCGCTGTCAACATCATCATCTTTCAGCTGATTGTTGATTTCTTGGCAAATTACGCTCAGTAGTTTACCATTGTTTTCTGAGCGACCGGCTCACATTGCCCCGTAAGTTACCGACGAGGAGAAAACAGTTACCAATTCTCACGCACGTCACGTTACTCACGAGAGTATACGGAATTACGGAGAAAGTCGTGTAACCTCTAGACCAGGCAGACCGATTACTTTACGTTAATTGTGACTTAAAGTAACAGTCAGCTGGCGCAGGAGTTAAAAATAACTGTTTGAATCGCGATGAGTTAATTAAGCGACTGGGACAGAGTAGATTAAATCAACAACGGTACGGGACACCAGAGAACAGTACCAATTAAGGTCACCATGTTGATAGTACTAGTCGATTGCGAATGACTTCCGGTACAACAAGGAATATGCTTGTGGCTGCGGTTTGCTTACACATTTTCCTCATGTCGGAGTGGCAGTACAGGTTTTGTGAGCTGTGGATTTCACGTGGAGTGCTTTTACATCTGTCCGCGGTTGTATGCATCGTGAACTGCATGTTCAGTAAAATGGCGACCGGCCACTTGCTGAACTAACTGGGTTTTCCTTAAGCAGTAATGTGTGACTGCTTGTTTTCTAGTGACTGCAGCTTCCATGGAGGAGGAACTTTTTTTTTTTAGCGGACTATTGTGTTGGCGTTCCTGGAAGCGGCATTATGCATGGTATACCTGTGCCAGCTGGAGGAGTGCTTTTATATTTGTCCGCGGTTGTTTGTGACGTGAACTGCATGTTCGGAAAAATGGCGGCCGCCGATTGCTGAACTAACTAGGTTTGCCTTATGCAGTAATGTGTGGCTGCTGGTTTTCTAGTGACTGCAGCTTACATCGACGATGATCTGTATTTTTCGTGGCGGACTTTTGTGTTGGCATTCTGGCAGCGACAATATGCATAGTAGTACTAACTGTGCGGGCTGTTGGTTTGTCGAGACTCCTGTCTGTTCAACTTTTCACATGGGGCAGTGAATTGGTGTGATTTTCACTGACACATGACGTTCAGGTCGAATGCCTGAAAGAGGCTAATGGAACTGGAACATTATATATAACAATAAGAATGTCTGATACTAGTAACAGTGAGATGGTATGGAAATACTGTTGATGTCTGTATGCACCTACAGCAATACAATCATTGTTCTTAAGGAGTATTATGTCACCAACTGTTACCTGTGCCACTTCTCCTCCACAATTTGACCATTTAAGAAGTATAAACGGCTTGATCCAAATGGATATAGGCACGGTAATGTTAATGGACTCAGAACCCTTCACCATAAAATCCGGAGTACGACAAGGTTGTGTCTTGTCCCCTCTCTTGTTCATAACTTACGTAGACAACATATGTAAAGAAACCAGCCAAACAGAGACCGCAAGAACACCGCATGACGAGGACACAGAAGAAAAACCATCTACAGATTACACCATTAGAGAATTCCTGCTTGCGGGCGACCGCGCACTAATAGCAAAATCAGAAGCTGAATTACAAGATCACATAAATAGTCTAAACAAAATGTGTAGGGAACATAACATGAAAATTAGCACAGGTAAAACAGAGGTAATGACTATAACTAAAATAGAAAGGAAAATAACAACAACAACGGTTCATCTAAACGAATACCCCCTGAAACAAGTAAAGAGTTACAAGTACACAGGTAGTATAATATCATCAAATGGCAAATCAGAAGACAAGATCGAAAATAGCTGCAATAAGGCAAACCAACTCATTAGACAAATGGCACCACTACTAAAGAACAAAAACGTATCAATAGTTACTAAGAAAGCACTCTACAACACAAACTTCCTATCAACTCTATGCTACCAAGCCAAACCCGGACAATGACAGAAAAAGAGAAAAGAAAAATTACAACAACAGAAATGAGATTCCTGAGAATAATACACAATGTATCAAGAAGAGATAAGATCAGAAATGAAGAAATCAGTAATAAAGTCGGGGTTATATCAGACAGAAAAACCAATGAACAAGTCCTTCAACAAACAAGTGAAGATCGTAAACTGATTAGAGACATTAGACGTAGACAGTCCAAAATTTTTTGGGCGTGTTATGAGAAGAAATGAATTGGAGAACTTGGTGACAACTGGCAAGATCGAAGGGAAGAGACCCAGGGGAAGACCGATAAGTAAATGCCTGGATGGCTTGGCCATCTGGCATGGTCGAGACAGGAACACGGAGCTGATCCACGACTCTGGTGATCGAGTGAGATGGCAGAACATGACCGCCCACGCTTACCGGCATGACACATTATGGATGGATGGATATCAGGGCTAGATTTGATTAGAAGGTAGCAAGTCAAATGGTTTGGCCATGCAACTAGGTTACCAACCAACAGTATACCACAACAAGCAATGATATACAGACCTGATGGAAGCAGAGGAAGAGGCCGACCACGTAAACTATGGACGGAGGGAATAGCAGAGTCAATGGGAATATCGATACATGAAGCCCATAAGCGGGCACTCTCCCGCTGTTTATACTTCACCTCGACGCCGCAAGGTACAAGAGGAACATGATGAGATGAGAGATGAGATTGTTTCTTTATTTTTATAAAAGCTTGTCTTAAGACCTCCTTGTCAAAGCTGTCTACAATTGTCATTACACCTGCCCTTTGCTTATTGCGTGGTGGTTTCATTCCAATTTCTTGCACCCATCGACGAAATGACCATTTACTCAAACTCAATGCATGTACTGTTCTTTTCTTCGAATTTGTAATAGTATGAAAAAAGTTTCCGTCGATCAGCTTCTTGCCAAAAATATGTGTACAACTTCATAGTGATGCTTTGAAGTGTACAAAATTTCACATTCAATTCTTCTTCTTCTTCGTTCATCCGGAGGTTTTTTTTCGGATGTGATTGCGTTGTGCCTGTTTACAGCAGAGCTGCGTTCTTGCGCCGTTAGGCCGACACATCCGACTTCTGCGGGCATTTGTTGACCGGGTTAACCTTCCCGGGGACATTCAATTCCATTCAATAATATTCACATATTTAGTTGTTAGCGATAAATAGTAAGATATTATACAACAATAACGTTTCATGAAAGCACCCACTATAAGTAGAATTATTAACGTCACCTCTGAACACTCAGGTTCAGTTTTGTGACGTGCTTCTCATAAGGAAATTCCAGTGCACCGAGGAGATTATTCATGATTGAACATGGATGCTTTTTTTCATTTGAAGATGTAATACATTTCATAATATCCATTTCATCTCTGACCCGTAATTTATATACCGCACATAAACAAACATTGAGATCTGCTGTACAATCTGCAGAATTTTTTTATTTTGTTTTTGTTGGGTGTACCTAATCATAAGGTTATATGCTAAATCTCATAATTTTCCCTTTGCTGGTTACAGAGTTATGGATATTTATACGGGGGTGAACATGTGTGAACGCACTATAAGATATAAACTTATTATGCTAGTAGTTAATGCACTAGTTTGCCAACACAGTCGCCCCGAGTTTAAACCCTAGTACTGTAATAGGCAGATTATTGTAACGAAGCGGGAACTTAAACAAGTGCACAACCCACACATCTACCGCCACTCCAAAACCTTAGAGGCACAATCGGTTTATGATGACAGCCTAATATTTTTAAAGACCAATCGGCAATCGCTGGGTGATGTGACAATATCACGCTGGCGCCATTACTTTCAATTCCTTTTCTTGACACCCATATGAGACTGACCTGATAACTCAGACAGTATTTTTAAAATTCGTTTCGATGGAGGTTCGGACACATAACCAAGCCTGTTATGTTGTTTGTCCATCAAGAATGATTATGACCATTCATTTCATCCAGTGGGGTTGAAAGTATGGAGCAGTGAGTTCTAAGATGGCTGATAAGGCCTATTTTGGCTCGAAATGTTCTTTGACAATGTGGACAAAGAATGCTTGACGTTTCTGGAGGAGGATTTTCTGCAGTGGTTTTTCTGTTCTGTCTTTTCTTCACAGCTCTTGCAGTCCTGGTTGCCTCACAAGTGACTGCACCCTTGCGTAATGATGCACGCCACGAATTTCGGTCTCTGGCTGCAGTCTCCCAGGTGTCATGATGAATTCCAAAAGCATTCAGTGAGATTTTCAGAGTGTCTTTAAAGCGTTTCCTCTGGCCGCCTTGGGAGCGTTTACCACAACGCAACTCGCTGTAAAAAAATTCGTTTAGGGAGCCTGTGATCTGGCATGCGAGTCAAGTGACCAGCCCAGCGAATCTGATTCTTCATTAGTAGAGTGTGGATACTGGGCATGGACGCTCTTTCTAGGACTTCAGTGTCTGGGATCTTGTCTTGCCATTTAATCTTCAGTAACTTCCTAAGGCAGACTGTGTGGAAGTGGTTTAATTTCCTAGCGTGTCGCTGATAAACAGTCCAGGTTTCACAAGCATATAGCAGTGTGGATAATACAACTGCTTTGTAGACTTTCAGCTTTGTTTGCAGGCTTATTCCATTTCTGTCCCATACATTCTTGTACAGTCTGCCCAAGGCCGCTCTGGCCTTAGAGATTCTTGCATTCACTTCATCATCAATTGTGGCAGCTTGTGACACAGTGCTGCCAAGATAGGTGAATTTGCCACAACACTTAGACTATGACCATTCACTTTTATATTCGGCACAGTGTGATTATTCCCTAGAGCTGGCTGGTACATAACTACAGTCTTCTCCAAATTGATATTGAGCCCAAAGTTGGCACAGGCATGTGAGAAAGCTGAAACATTATGTTGCATGTCCGCCTCTGAGTTGGCGTATAGAGCGCAATCATCAGCAATCAGGAGCTCTCTGACGGTGTCGCTGTCAATTTTGGTTTTAGCTTTCAGCCTTCTGAGATTGAACAACTTTCCATCCATGCGGTAGTTGATGTCTATTCCAATGTCGTTGTTCTCGAAGGCATTCGTCAACATAGCTGAAAACATGAGGCTGAACAGTGTTGGTGCCAGGACACATCCTTGTTTCACTCCATTAGTGACAGGAAAGGGCTCAGACAGTTCACCATTTTCCTGTACTCTTGCCTGCATGTCATCATGAAATAGACGCACTATTTGGACAAACTTTCGTGGACAGCCATATTTTGCCATAATCTTCCACAGTCCCCCTCTGCTGACTGTATCAAAAGCCTTGGTAAGGTCAATGAAAGTGGAGAACATTTCGCAGTTCTGTTCCTGACATTTCTCTTGCAGCGAAAATCATGTCAACAGATCCACGTTCTTTTCTGAAGCCACACTGGCTCTCGGGAAGAAGACCTTGATCGAGATGGGCCGTGAGGCGATTGAGAAGAATTCTGGCGAGTATCTTCCCTGCAATTGAAAGCAAGGAGATGCCTCGGTGGTTGTCACAGGATTGGCGGTTTCCTATTCGTTTGTAAAGGTGGACTATTGACGCGTCCTTGAAATCTTGTGGCATGGGCTCGTTCACCCATATGTTTGTAAAGACTTGGTGAAGCTTCTCTATCAGAACCGACCCATCTGCCTTGTATATCTCTGCCGGGATGGAGTCCGGACCAGGTGCTTTGCCGCTGGAGAGTTGCTGGATGGCTTTGTCTACTTCCACTATGATTGGCAGGTCATCAAGTGATGGGAACTTGAGGAAGGCAGTTGATGGTTTCATCATCGAAGAAGGAAGTTGCATTTAAGATGTTGCTGAAATGTTCTTCCCAGCGCTGAAGGATGTCTTTCTTATCGGTGACCAATGTTCCCCCATCTGCACTGAGGAGGGAAGCTGTGCCTGGTGATGTAGGACCATAGACCGCTTTCAGTGAGTCGTAGAAGTATTTCATATCATGTCTGTCAGCAAAGCCTTGAATTTCATCAGCTTTGCTGTTCAGCCAGGAGTCCCGCATGTGCCGAAGTTTCTGCTGCACTACTCTCTGAATGTTCTTGAAGGCATCTTTTTTTTACGTTGACTTTGGGTCATTCAAATGTGCCTTGAGGAGAAGATGTTTCTCGGCCAGCAATTGGTTGATGTCATGGGAATTTTCATCAAACCAGTCTTTATGCTTCAAGCTACGTGGAGGGTCCCAAATAGCCCGGTCACATTGTTTCATTAATCTTCTATAGCCCTGGCAGGGATAGGTCTTTACTTGCCAACCCTCCTCCGTTTTCCCTGGACTCACTGTCACGCTTCCTTTCGACCTAGGGACCTATTTCCTGCAGTGTTCTTCTGGCTGACGCATAAATAACATGGCAGTCGTCAAAACAACTTGGAAGTAATTTTATTAACCTAATCAAGAACAGCACAGGAACACATTAAGGCAGATAAACAGATAGTTCTACACAGACACTACACTGGTAAAGTTTTGACACAGAGCCTCCAGTCACCACAGTCACAGATCCAGCTTCAGATACTGTCTGATCTGTCCAGACATATCTCACCAAAGATGTCAGAATCTCCTTCCTTCTCCAACAACTGGTTGTAGATTCAACAGGCTTTTGTAGAATCCAAGCGACTTGTGTGTTGAGGACTTCTGTTCATTGCCATCTGAATTAATTCGGCACCAGGTCTTCACTGACCTATGAAAAGTCTTACGGTTGCAGATACGGTGAGGTGTTCGTGGAGGGATAATGGATGGGTGCCTTTTAATGTCTGGTATAAAATGGGTATGCCAGAAAATCACTCTTAGGCTCCCCCCAGACAACAACTGCTCTCAGGCGTATGTTGTTGAAAAAAAACCGGCAATGCACCAGTCATGCAAAATGTCCTTGCCTCACGACCTGGACCTTGCCTCTGTCTCAGAGTTAAACGCACCAAACCCTGAGTTGGCCTCGTCGGACATATTGGCGTTAGCCTAGAAGCACTGGTGATAATGTCCCTTAGAAGACATAGTCACTTCCCATAGAAGAGGACCCTGGAGATGACAAACAAAACCTGAGCGACTGGGCTGACTCATGTATCACACAAATACACTATATTTAATACCTGAATGACTGGGCCTGACCTGTCAGGTAGGCCCCTGGATTGACCACGTCCGGGCTTGAGGAGACCTCCAGCTGGACGAAGTCCTGTTGTCTTTTTGCCCACACGACACACTCTCCACATTCATACCAAGCCTTTATTATGATTTGGCCCAATCATTTCCATGCTTCCCTCTCACTTGCAAACGCTGCCTTTCTCACAACTACGATCCTGTGGTGTGGTGTGCCTAGTAATCTGTGTGTTTCTCCTCGTTACTAAAAGTATAGTATTGGGGTTGTATGGCACGCAGTGTAGTTCCCCATTCCCCGCAAGAATAGGCAAGAAGATACTACCCCTCCCGGCCGCTGCTCTTGTCTGAGCTGTCGCCGCAAGGTACCGGTAGTGCCTCACAGAACACATAGATTTAGAGGAATGCAGGTTCTCTCAATGAGATAGAGAAGTCCATTATCTTCCCGACATCATCCTATCAAGTAACAGACGAAAGAGATAGTCCTGTGTATAGCCTCTTCTGGCTCAAGAAGATAGATCATAGATTACTATAGCTATCCAATGATGATATTCCACAGAAAGATGACAAGCTGCCCAATTCAAGCCGTAGACAGAAAGATAGCAACAGCTCATCTGACGCTAAGAACAAATGAAATCCTCTGGGGAGATATATTGTTCCGTTTCACTTCCCCGGCTATGCCAAGAACAAGACACCCATTTAGATTGCCAACGGTCAACCAACTCTTCATTGGTTATGATTGGCTTTTCGCCAATTCATCTTCCCCTTTGATACAAAATACATTTATAAGTCCAGGTCTGTCTGGACCACCCACAACCCAAGTTTACCTTTCAAAATGTCTCAGTGGTAGTTGCACTTCTGTCGTTATCTTTAATTAACTTTGACAAGTTGCAACTTGCAAACGGTACTTGTTTGCCCGGCCATCAATTGACCAGCCGCTGCACCAGTGCACATTTGACGCAAGGCGCGCCTTCGGGACTACCCGAAAGGAAAGACAAATATATACTCGCTCCATGTACAGATTGTGGTATGAAGATAACCCAAAGAACCATCTTTCATGGAGAATTGAGCGAACAAGAGAACTGAGAGCTTCCGAAAGCCGGTTCCCCCTGTTTACCAAGAATAACAGAATACATAAGGACATGGGCCACTGGCGTTTCGCTACATAGGCCCCCTCTTAAGAAAGTCGAACCCTACGAACTTTCTACTGTCAGTGGTTCTGTTCGAATGACCCCACCCTCACATTCAACCATAGGATGCCGTGATAGGAAATCTGCTCCCACATTCTCCCTTCCGGGGATGTATTCGACCGTGAACTGATACGGTTGTAAGAGCAATGACCATCTCATTAACCTCGCATTCAGTTTCTTAGAAGTTGCCAAGAACGTCAGAGGTTGATGGTCGGATTGTACTTTAAACTGGACTCCATACAGATAAGGTTGAAATTTCTGTACCGCCCACACTAGAGCTAGACATTCCCGTTCGACGGTGGAGTAATTCCGTTCGGCGGGTAACAGTTTTCGACTGGCATATGCCACCGGACACAGCACCGAAGGATTATCTCGCCCTTCCTGCAACAGAGTTGCTCCAATCCCTATGTTACTCGCGTCGGTTCTCAGAACAAACGTTTTCTCCAAATTTGGGAGTTGCAGGACTGGCCTATCCACCAAAGCCTGTTTCAGCTTCCCATAAGCTTCTTCACAGCTCGGGGTCCAGACTATAAGATCTGGTGATCCTTTCTTCAGGGTCTCAGTTAACGGCGCCGCAATTTCGTTGAACCTCGGAATAAATTTCTGGTAAAACCCACACAGAGACAAGAAAGACCTAACATCTTTTTTGGATTTTGGGCGGGGTGCGAGACGGACCTTCTCAATGTTCTTTTCTTCCGGTACCAGTCCCCCTGGAGTAATAGTGTGTCCCAGAAATTCCAAGGATTGATAGCCAATCATGCATTTGGCTGGGCGGGCGGTTAACCCCTCCTCTTTCAATCTTATGAAGATCTGTTCCAAGGATTTCAGGTGATCTTTCAGATTGTCAGACGCGATGAGAATATCATCCATAAACGAGACGACAGAGGGATCCCTTAAAGGGTCTAATAACTTTCTCATCATGCGTGTGAACACACTGGGCGCATTGCTCAGCCCAAAAGGCATCACCTTAAATTCGTAATGGCCGCTCGGAGTACTGAAAGCGAGCATGGGCCGAACCTCAGGCTTCACAGGGATCTGATAATATCCCCGGCTTAAATCAATTTTTGAGAAGTACTTTGCCCTATTTAATCTGGCAAACAGTTGATTTGTGTTTGGTAACGGCTCAACTTGGAATGTCGTACAACTGTTTAAATGCCTGTAATCAATACATAAGCGGTGCTCCCCGCTTGGCTTCCTCAACAAGACAACCCCGGCATTATAAGGGGAAGTCGAAGGAGTGATGATGTCATCGTCCAGAAGCTTCTGGATTTCAGTTTCCAGGGCCTTCTCTTTCGAAAAGGGTACTGGATATATTTTCTGGCGAACTGGGTCTTGGGTAGTTAGAGTCATATCAAACTCGACCAACCCTGTCCGCCCTGGCCGATCGGTAAGAATCTGCTGATGGGACTCTAACAACCGGATGACACGGTCTGTTTCTTCAGCCGACAGATCAGGATTTATATGGACATCCCTATAGGTTTCCCCAGGGTGTAATGGATAACCCCGATCCGCGTCTTCGCCCGATTCAGTTTCCATCGCGACCGCCATAGTCATGAGTGGGAGAGAAGTACCATCAGATCGTTCTTCAAACTTTTTGAGAAGGTTAATGTGGAAGATTTTGGATTTCCCCCTGATCCGGATGGCATAGTTGGTGCGGGACACAACCCTTTCCACCGGGAAAGGCCCCTGCCAACCAATCTCGAGTTTATTGGAACCTACTGGAAGTAACAACAGAACCCGATCCCCCACCTTAAGAGACCTATCTTTCGTCCTTCTATTGTAGTAGGCCGCGTGTCTCTTTCTGGCCGCCCTCAGATTCTGAGCTGCCAAAGCCCAACCCGTATGGAGTTTTTTCTTTAACTCTTCGACGTATTTATAAGAGGATACAACTTCTTCGGAAGTTTCTTCCTCTGTCCAACATCTCAATAAGGCTTCTAAGGGACCCTTGATTGGCCTCCCGAATAGTAGAGTGGCTGGTGGCAACCCGGTCGACCCATGGGGAACCTCCCGATAGGCGAACAAGGCGGCTGAGATATACTCATCCCATCTGTCTGGTTTCTCTTGAGCCAGCTTCCGAAGCATGGTCATCAAGGTACCATTAAACCTCTCTACTTGCCCATTAGACTGAGGGTGATACGGGCTGGTGTGAATGTGGTTGGTCTGGAAGATACGAAAGACTTCTTCCATCAGCTTACCACAGAACTGAGACCCATTGTCCGTTAGGATCTGGTTGGGAAATCCCAACCTAGTAAAGGTCTCCATCAGTGCATCAGCCACTCGCTTAGAGTCGATTGTGGCCAAAGGTATCGCCTCACCCCACATGGAACAGCAATCCACCATCGTGAGAATGTACTTATTCCTCTTCCTAGTCCTAGGAAGAGGACCAACAAGATCGATGGCAACTCTCTCGAAAGGAGAGTTCATAATGGGCATGTCACCCAAGACTACCGGAGCTGTCCAGTGTTTTGGTGCCACTCGCTGGCACTCTGGGCACGACTTGACGTACCTACGCACGTCTCCAGTCATCCCTGGCCAATAGTAATGGCAGGAAATGCGCTGGAGAGTTGCCCCGACACCCATATGTCCACTGAAAGAAATGGTGTGTCCCATATGAAGAAGCTGTTCCCGATAAGCCTTAGGAACTACCAGCTGTCCATGCTGGCGATCCTCCACTCCGGCTCTCCGGTACAGTAACCGATTCTTCATATAATACTGACCCCGTCTTGGTGGGTCAGAACTTTTTGGCAACTGGTTGAAGCAAGGTTGCAAAGTAGCATCCTGGCTTTGAGCAGCTCGTAACTCCCCAGGCAAAGGATTCACGATCAAGGCCGGCGTCTGCTCATCCTCCGATTGAGATCTGGTTTGCATCGCTCCTACGTACATGGGTTCGGTTGGAATCCCTAGAAAGACGTAGCGACAACCCAAGATCATTGGGAAGATTGGATCTAGCAGAACGGCTGCCTGTATAGTGCCGGTAACATATTTTGATTTAATGTCCACCTTCGCAATTGGAAGAGACATCGCTACCGCACTCTTTGTCGCCGTTTGAATCTCAATAGATTCTCCGGTTAACTGCTCTGGACTCACTAAGTGTGATGAAATTACAGCCTCAAACTGCAAACCGGTGTCGTAGAGACACTCAACTGGTTGACCGTTCACAAGTACCGTTTCTACTACTGGTGGTTTTTCTAAATCTTTGTTCCCAAGATCCCTCCCTTCTACCTCCTTGTGAGACCCTTCCCCGGTTTCTACAAGACAAGCAGCATAGTGAGAGTCTTTCTGTTTACGCCGGCAATCAACCGTATTGTGTGTGGGAGATTTGCAATAGGCGCACCACTTTTCACTCCACTTTCTTTTAGGAGATCCAGGTGGACTCTTACCAGAGGGTTTCTTACTAGGAACTTTATCGAAAGGATCCTCCTTCTTTGTGTGAGCTGTTTTAGGGTTCTTCTTCTTTCCAGACCATGTGTCTGGTGGTCGGGGATTGGGTTGTGACAATTCCCCATTATCTCCATGAGCTAGCACATACCTTTCCGCTAATGTGTTGACTATGTCTAACCTTTCTGCCCCATTTTCAAGCAAGAAGGTTTGCAATGGCTTAGGCATCATCCTCTTCATTTGGTCCACGACCACCAATTCTTCCAAACTTTCATAGTCGTTAGCAAAACCAGCTAATGACATCCACTTCAAAAGGTAAGACTTCAATCTGACACTGTAGGCTGCGAACATCTCTCCTGGCTCTCTCTTCGACTTTCTGAACTGTTGTCGATAAGTATGAGCTGTCATCTGGAACCTTTTCAATAGTGCTTTCTCCAAAGCTTCATAGTCATTCTCCATACCAGGTGGCAACCTAGAATAGACCTCGTACGCGGTCCCCCTCAGGCCCTGTGAGAGTTTCAAGTTCCATTTCCCTCGCTCCAATCCCATAGCCAAAGCCATCGACCGAAATCTGTGAAGATACTGGTCGATCTTATCTTTGTGTTCATCGAACGGGAGCAACTGGAAACTTCATTGCCTGGTATGGACCGCCACCAGAAGCTGTTGAGTCAGGGAGAACAGCGCCTCCCACTGCACCATCTCTTTCCTTGGCAGTTTGAGCTTTCAGCTCCAACTCCCTCATACGGAACTCATGGTCTCTGACTGCCTGCTCGGCCTCCATCTTCCTAGCCTCAGCCTCCATCTTCTTAACCTCAGCCTCCGTCTTCCTAGCCTCAGCCTCCGCCTCAATCCTCTTGGCTTCGCGCACAGCCTGTCTGAAGTCTCTTTCTACTTCCTGAACATATTTCTGTAACTCCGCTCCATCATAACCCATTTCACGCCCTGTAGCCTGTACGTCAGCGACATTAAACCCAGCTGATGCCATCTTAAACTCAGAGGGTAAGAGAAGAGGTAATTGTCTATTCACCTGCCCTCACAAATACACAACAAGTTACATTACACGACCACAACACGTCGTATGTCGGTCAGTCTGTGTCAGGAAGAGTATAGACAATAGCCAGGCACGGTAGGCAGAACCTATTGATAGAAAACAAGGATATCTGTCCCCTATCACTAAATCAGCCAGAACTCCACCAGGATTTCAAATATCCCGGGACGTGCCCCCAGAAATTGTAACAAGCTACGTGGAGGGTCCCAAATAGCCCGGTCACAATGTTTCATTAATCTTCTATAGCCCTGGCTGGGATAGGTCTTTACTTGCCAACCCTCCTCCGTTTTCCCTGGACTCACTGTCACGCTTCCTTTCGACCTAGGGACCTATTTCCTGCAGTGTTCTTCTGGCTGACGCATAAATAACATGGCAGTCGTCAGAAACAACTTGGAAGTAATTTTATTAACCTAATCAAGAACAGCACAGGAACACATTAAGGCAGATAAACAGATAGTTCTACACAGACACTACACTGGTAAAGTTTTGACACAGAGCCTCCAGTCACCACAGTCACAGATCCAGCTTCAGATACTGTCTGATCTGTCCAGACATATCTCACCAAAGATGTCAGAATCTCCTTCCTTCTCCAACAACTGGTTGTAGATTCAACAGGCTTTTGTAGAATCCAAGCGACTTGTGTGTTGAGGACTTCTGTTCATTGCCATCTGAATTAATTCGGCACCAGGTCTTCACTGACCTATGAAAAGTCTTACGGTTGCAGATACGGTGAGGTGTTCGTGGAGGGATAATGGATGGGTGCCTTTTAATGTCTGGTATAAAATGGGTATGCCAGAAAATCACTCTTAGGCTCCCTCCAGACAACAACTGCTCTCAGGCGTATGTTGTTGAAAAAAACCGGCAATGCACCAGTCATGCAAAATGTCCTTGCCTCACGACCTGGACCTTGCCTCTGTCTCAGAGTTAAACGCACCAAACCCTGAGTTGGCCTCGTCGGACATATTGGCGTTAGCCTAGAAGCACTGGTGATAATGTCCCTTAGAAGACATAGTCACTTCCCATAGAAGAGGACCCTGGAGATGACAAACAAAACCTGAGCGACTGGGCTGACTCATGTATCACACAAATACACTATATTTAATACCTGAATGACTGGGCCTGACCTGTCAGGTAGCCCCTGGATTGGCCACGTCCGGGCTTGAGGAGACCTCCAGCTGGACGAAGTCCTGTTGTCTTTTTGCCCACAAGACACACTCTCCACATTCATACCAAGCCTTTATTATGATTTGGCCCACTCATTTCCATGCTTCCCTCTCACTTGCAAACGCTGCCTTTCTCACAACTACGATCCTGGTGTGTTTCTCCTCGTTACTAAAAGTATAGTATTGGGGTTGTATGGCACGCAGTGTAGTTCCCCATTCCCCGCAAGAATAGGCAAGAAGATACTACCCCTCCCGGCCGCTGCTCTTGTCTGAGCTGTCGCCGCAAGGTACCGGTAGTGCCTCACAGAACACATAGATTTAGAGGAATGCAGGTTCTCTCAATGAGATAGAGAAGTCCATTATCTTCCCGACATCATCCTATCGAGTAACAGACGAAAGATATAGTCCTGTGTATAGCCTCTTCTGGCTCAAGAAGATAGATCATAGATTACTATAGCTATCCAATGATGATATTCCACAGAAAGATGACAAGCTGCCCAATTCAAGCCGTAGACAGAAAGATAGCAACAGCTCATCTGACGCTAAGAACAAATGAAATCCTCTGGGGAGATATATTGTTCCGTTTCACTTCCCCGGCTATGCCAAGAACAAGACACCCATTTAGATTGCCAACGGTCAACCAACTCTTCATTGGTTATGATTGGCTTTTCGCCAATTCATCTTCCCCTTTGATACAAAATACATTTATAAGTCCAGGTCTGTCTGGACCACCCACAACCCAAGTTTACCTTTCAAAATGTCTCAGTGGTAGTTGCACTTCTGTCGTTATCTTTAATTAACTTTGACAAGTTGCAACTTGCAAACGGTACTTGTTTGCCCGGCCATCAATTGACCAGCCGCTGCACCAGTGCACATTTGACGCAAGGCGCGCCTTCGGGACTACCCGAAAGGAAAGACAAATATATACTCGCTCCATGTACAGATTGTGGTATGAAGATAACCCAAAGAACCATCTTTCATGGAGAATTGAGCGAACAAGAGAACTGAGAGCTTCCGAAAGCCGGTTCCCCCTGTTTACCAAGAATAACAGAATACATCAGGACATGGGCCACTGGCGTTTCGCTACAGTGATGTAGGACCATAGACCGCTTTCAGTGAGTCGTAGAAGTATTTCATATCATGTCTGTCAGCAAAGCCTTGAATTTCATCAGCTTTGCTGTTCAGCCAGGAGTCCCGCATGTGCCGAAGTTTCTGCTGCACTACTCTCTGAATGTTCTTGAAGGCATCTTTTTTTTACGTTGACTTTGGGTCATTCAAATGTGCCTTGAGGAGAAGATGTTTCTCGGCCAGCAATTGGTTGATGTCGTGGGAATTTTCATCAAACCAGTCTTTATGCTTTCGGGGGGTTGGACCCAGGATTTCCATAGCAGTGATTGTAAATTATGTCCTTTAGTTAGGGCTCTTCACTCTGTTTCTGTATCCTGTTTAGCTGCAGCATTGGGCTTGAGGCGGTCTTTCAGCATATTTTCAAACGACAACTGCATTTTCTTGCTGTTTAGGCGGGTGACATTTAGTATTTTTTTTTTTTTTGCATTTTCACCCCTTGAGGACGCCGTGGTGGTTTGATGTGAATGTTTATTTTCGAGATAATGAGACGATGGTCTGTCCAACATTCGGCACCACACATGGATTTTGTCACCCGAATGTCTTGTCTGTCACTCTTCCTGACGATGACATAGTCAATGAGGTGCCAGTGTTTCGATCGAGGGTGCATCCACGATGTCCTATTTCTCATGGGGAGACAGAAAATTGTGTTGGTAATCAGGAGATCGTGTTCGGCACATGTCTGAAGAAGGAGGAGTCCATTGCTGTTACAATTTCCGACTCCGTGCTTTCCAATAATGCCACTCCAAGAGGTGGTGTCCGTGCCTACTCTGGCATTGAAATCCCCAAGGAGTATAAGTTTGTCTCCTTTGGGAACAGATGTTAATACATTGTGCAGGTCCTCATAGAACTTGTTCTTGACATCATCTTCATTGGTCATAGTTGGTGCGTAGACACTCACAATGGTTGCATGCTTCCTTCTATTCAGCAGGGGCAATTTAATGGTCATGAGCCTGTCGTTTATAGCCTTTGGAAATCCAGCTAGTTTGCCGACCAGAGCCGACTTAATGGCAAATCCCACACCGGATTGGCGTCTTTCCTCGCTTTTCCTTCCACTCCAGAAAAATGTGTAGCCGGCACCTATTTCACAGATTTGGCCTTCTTCTGCAAGTCGTGTCTCGCTCAAGGCTGCAATGTCGATGTTGTACCTGCCCAGCTCTCTCCCAATCAGTGCTGTTCGTCTCTCTGGACCGGACGCGCCATCTCTGTCAAGTAGGCTGCGTACATTCCAAGTTCCGATTGTTAAGGGAATATGGTTTGCTCTTTTAGCTTTACCTGTTTTATATTTGTTTGTATGTCGACCGCAGTTTAGGAAACCCACCAACCCGGCTAGCTGGTTAGGTAGTGATGGAGCAGACAATGTTTAGGGCACCTTTTCTAGCCCCTTCCTCATGCTATGGAGGTGAGCAGTGTGTTCCTATAGAGGGCTGCTTAGTCGCTCAGGGGGCTGCCGAATCCCACTGCTGCTCCGGTCAGTAGAAGACGACCATATGGCCTGAGCCGCCTGTGTGCAGGTCTGCGACTACGGCTGCCAGCGTACCCACGCCTGCCGCTTCGCCGCTCGCCCATCGCCACAGGGCTTGAAGGTGATATATGACGTTGGATGAAGAATGACTTGCGCGATGAATTGGATTAAAGTGAGGAAGAGTTGCGCAATTCGTCGACCTCACTCTCTCGCCTGAGTCCATCTGAAGTCCAGTGGCAAGACAAGTTGAGACGACTGGAGACGAATACAGGTGCAGTGGATGACCAGGGCGCTCTACGTGCCTTGCCGTGCTCATTACGTTCCACAACGCTTTGCAGGTAAACGCCGTCTTGTCCGTTGAATCAGGAATGATTTCTTCCGCGTAGTCTGCCGGATCCTGTCTTCACATGCTGGGTAGGCATACCCTAGTTCACCGCTTGGTTTGACACCAAATCGGCTACCCGCCTGTTTAGCCAACCTCTCACAGCTGTTGCCCGAGGGGTGGCCGCTGTTGCATGTTGACAGCTACTAGGAGCCATAGGCGTGAGCTGGGTGTCAGGCTTGGACCAGTGGGGGATGGGTCCTGAAAAGGACATGAGAGTCATCCTTACCAAAGGTGCTACCAATGCCTGACACCCTGTACCCCCTCAACCCCCCCCCCCCCCCCCCCAAAAAAAAAATAACCAAGCCTACTAACCATTGCAGCTAACATGGCTCCCAACGGTCTGTTGGCGCAATCTTATTTGTAAAGCATTTGGAAGCAATGAAACATGCATATGAAATCTTATCTATGTGAATCTCAATAAGAAGCTGATGAAGAATGTCCCAGTATGGCTAAGTGTATGCTACCCACTCCGTTACTCATCATCCAGTGACTTGCTGACTGGATCATGCTTCTCCACATATTGCCATATCCGACGGCATATATCATCAATTCGTGTGTTGACTCCCATCCGTGCTATGACACAAGACTGTCAAGAATGTTCTCTCGCTGTCTTCCTCTATCTCTCTTTCTACAAATCTTTTCACTTGTCACATGTTCCAATTTTTGTCTTCTAATAATGTGGCCTTTACTACGCCCTTGCTAATACAATAATCATGATATGTCGTGACAGTAAGTAAACTGGACTACCTTGGTTCTTTTATAAGCACAAAAGATCAAGATAATCCTATATATTTAAAATAGGCTGTAGTCTAGATGTGTCAAAAGATAGTGATTGCACATACGAACGTCAGTTTTTTATGTCGTCTGCTTCTGTGTTCGTACTCAGACCTCCATTTTAATGTCTCTAACACAAAATAGTAGCTAGCTTCATTCAAATGCATAACACTTTCGTACGTTTGTTTTTATGAAATCAAGTTGATGCCCTACTCGTTGAACATTAGAAATGATAATTTGATAGGTATAGGTTAGCATTCATACAAACAAACAAACACACAAACAAACAAACAAACAAACAAACAAACAAACTTTATTTTGAAAGGGTTAAGAATTGGGCACGCGGGCCCGTCGTTCATAAATGTAAAACAGGGGGGTGGGTAGAGAGCAATAGACATCGGAGGATACATTAGACAATTTACAAACTGAAGCCACTGCGGCCATATAGGGATTTGGACTCCAAATGACGACGGTGCGAAAATGAGAAGTATCCCAGCCGCGTGTTGACTGAAGAGTGTCCTCGTGCGCTTGGTGTGTGGCTAATTTTTTAGTGTATTTTGAATTGAGGATAATGATCAGTAGCGAACTGGCCAGTGTCAGCTTGCCCGATGGCACGTTGGTTTTGTGGACATCTGATGATTACGGCCCCTTTAAACATTAGACAATATGTTTTAAAATGTTAATGTGCTTTAGCTTTGTCTCCTGGCAACCAATATGTTTAGACCAGGGGTGGCCAACCTTTTCAGCAGGCGGGCCAAATTTCAGAAATAATATTTCCTGCCGGGCCACGTACCTATTTTTGTTGTTGTTGTTATTAAAGTAAGCAAGCAAGCGTGCTACAGCTTCGACCACATCGTCGCTTCCCAGTAGGTGAGATCGTGGTCAAACGCTTGCCTGGTTTAAGGTAAAAAAAAATACATCTTATTAATTAATTTGTCCTTCCCTTTTAGACGAGTATTAACGTCATTTAGGTGGCTAGTTATATCGACCAGAAATGCAAAGTCGCAAACCCACGCTTTGTCTTCAAACTCTGGGATACTTTTTGACTTGCTTGCAAAGAATTATTGTATTTCTTGTTGCAAATCAAACACTCTTTTCAACAATTTGGCACGGGTCAGCCATCTTACTTCTGCATAAAATGTAACGTCATTATAATCTGAGTCCAAAGACTTTAGAAATTCTTGGAACTGACGGTGATTCAACCCGTTCGACTTAATGAAGATCACTATTTTGACGACCACTTTCATGACATGGTCCATTTTGAGGGCCTTCGAACATAAATTCTCCTGATGAATAATGTAATGAATTTTTTTTTTAAATTCGCATATCCTTTACAGGACATCGCTGTCAACATCAGCATCTTTCAGCTGATTGTTGATTTCTTGGCAAGATTACGCTCAGTAGTTTGCCATTGCTTTCTGAGCGGCCGGCTCAGTTATCCCGCAAGTCACCAACGCGGGGAGAACCGCTTCCAATTCTAGCGCGCTGCGTTTTCCTGCGTGGATAAACGGGATTACGAAGAAAGTCGTGTAACCCCTCGGCCAGAGAGACCGGCAATGAAAATTTAGCATAGAAGTATTACCGACTTTGAAGGCCTCATTTTCAATCAATTTTACTAAACTTTCGTGTTTTCCAACCGTTGCTGGGGCACCATCCGTTGTTAAACGAGATAAGTGGTTAAGTTGTAACGAAAAGCGATTCAATGTCGATGTAACTGCTTCTAACAAATCTCGTGACTTAGTAGTGTCCTTAAGTGGATACAGTGCCGCTAATTCTTCTGTCTGTTTAAAATGGACATCAACACCTCTGATAAAAATTGCCAGTTGGGCAGTATCTGCCATGTCTGTGCTTTCATCCACTCCTAGAGCATAAAATGTAAACTTGGATGCTCGAATTTTCAAATTATCTTCTATATGTTTTCCAATGTCGTCCACACGCCTAGTAATAGTCTGACGAGACAGACTTATTTTTGAGAAATCCTTCTTCTTTTCTGGACACAGAATTTCAACGACGCTCTCCAAACATTCCTTAACCATTTCACCATCTGAATATGGCTTCGATTTTTTTGCTAGTATCCTGGCTACTGCATAACTAGCTTTTACATAGCATGTTGACTCTGAACCCGCTCTAGTAAATATCCTTTTTTGTGCAGAAATTTTTTAAAAAGTCATTTACTTGGTCTTGTCGAAATTGCCCTTTGTACTTATAAAACTTATTTGCATGTTTAGTCCCGTAGTGCCGTTTGATGTTATACTATTTCAAGACAGAAACAGATTCGTTGCATATCAAGCATATGGGCTTTGTTTTAATTTCCACGAAAAAAAATAGTTTATAGTCCACCTGTCTTGAAAACTTCTTAATTCTTCTGTGATTCTTCTCTTATTTGGTCCAACGTCTTTACTAGTTGACGCCATGGTTACGTAATACCTCAAATACACATAATGAATATTCACATAATAAAAACCCACATCAAAATAGTATTAATAATCTATATTAATCATACCTTTCTCACTGATGTTCTCAGCCAGTATCCAACCAATATTATCTCTTCCTTCAACAACATCCACTCAGAGAAATATCAGGAACACAGAGTTCATACCTAATACCATAAAGTCTTTTCACAAATTAAAACACTATGGTTCCTACAGTCTATGGTCCATAATACTCCCTTTACGAATGTCCATGTTCAAGTCACTGGAGTAGAACTAGCCAGGTTAATAAGTTCCCAAGGTGCACATATTCATTCGGCTAAATGTTCCGGAATTGGGAGTATCCAGTGCAACATTCCTCAAGCGGTGAAATATCCCTGATAATAAATTTCCTCAGAAGTTATAAATATCCACAGGGCAGATAAACTTCAGGAGTTATAAATGTCCATCGTTCAGATAGAGTTCAGACTTATAAATATCCACTGGTAAACTTCAAAAGTTATATATATATATATATATATATATATATATATATATATATATATATATATATATATATATATATATATATATATATATATATATATATATATATATATATATATATATATCCATAGGGCAGATAAGCTTCAGGAATTATACATATCCTTAGGGCAGATAAACTTCAAGAGTTCTAAATATCCATAATGATACTAGTCATGGATGGAAATTATCCATAAATGATAAACGACGGGCAGATATCTATGGTAATAAGTTTCAGGCGGTGAAAAATATCCACGATGATACCATTCAGGTTTTAAAAATGTCCTCATGGATAAAGTTCAGTTTTTACAAATGTCCTGATGAAACAATCCAAATTTTGTAAATGTCCATCTGGATAACGTCCAGGTTTTGACAATGTTCATAACACTTCTCCTGACCTTAACAACTAGTCATGAAGGTAGGACTCAGCCAGTGCATTTACTTGAGTAGTAGGTACATTGGTGTTGGCCAGGCCATCCTTTTATATATATTGATCAGCCACTCAATGGAGTTCTATAATATTGAGGTTGCCTTAAACTTGGAGAGCAAATAATATTAAGGAAACTCGGCTCTTACATCAATATGAATCCTTTTCATCCTGTGCCGATGAATCAGCCACTCCAAATGAGAACTAGAGCATTTGTACTATGCTTCCGGTTCGGCCAAGGTTCAGTCCACCATCCTCGAGTCCAAAGAACCCCACTGTATCCAATACGGAAAATACAACTGGTCGCTAGAAAAGCATTTATCAGACTCCTTACAGTTCTCAATTTCACCCCTTAAATACTGCTCAATTCAATCCACCCACTCCATTTATTTTTAATGTACCTATCCTAGGCACACTTTTGGCACAGAACGCGACACAGCTTGATGGGGATGGTGTCGCGGGCAGGGCCGGGCTGGAGAAAGAGAGGGGGGGGGGGCAATAGTGTTGTCATCTCCCGTCTTCTTGTCACCCACCAGACGGTCGCACGTGTTCATATGTCGTGTGGACGCAGTTTCAAACTCCTGTCAACTTCAAACGCCCCGGCGGGTTAAGTGTTATGGTTAGAAAATGTTCTTGGCCTCGAATTATCATTGTGACCTCTGAATACACAGTTTAATAGGGATCCAAATGTCGTTGATAGGCAGACAATATTGGAAATATGTCACACCGACCCATGATGTAATGTTATTTGGTGATATGTACAATAAAGTTAACATTTATGTGCATTTGGCCTAGCTCCGCGGGCCGCAACATGACACCTGGCGGGCCGCACGCGGCCCGCGGGCCTCGCGTTGGCCACCCCTGGTTTAGAAAAAGTCCGCCCTTGATAATGATCACCTGTGTGCTTTGTCAATCCTTATGATCCACTTAAGAGTTATGTGAAGTACTTGTTGTTTAATATTCACAATGTATCGAACAGAGGCAATGCGGCCCATCGTGTTTGTTATTGAATCTATCCTTGAAACTATGAGACTTATGCTTGGGAGAGTGTATGAGACTTATGTTTGAGAGCGTGCATGAGACTTTTTCTTGGGGGAGTAAGAATTACGCTTGGGGGAGTATGAGACATATGCTTAGGACAGTGTGAGATCTATGCTCGGAGGATATGAGACCGCTTCAACGGGGATTCGAGCACGTGACCAACAGGACGGTAGACAAAGGTACTAACAGTTACGATACTGGGGGTCCTATTAGGTACATTGTAAAATGTAACAATAAGTACATAAGTTTCATTGCTATCGTTCCCCCATGTGAATAAGATGTTAGATCTATATTTTCTACATGGTGGGTGTGTAGTCCTGGTCTGATGATGCCTGTGCCTTTACTTCCCAGACTATTGGTACTTCAATTTTAATTCACCGCAACAGACGTCACGAGGCTATATTTAGCTTTAGCAGCTATATATAGCGTAGTTAGCAGCTATATATAGCATTGGCGGGGGATCTCCGTTCAATTAAAGTTTTTTTTCAGTGTGTGTGATGGCGCGACATGGCGCGAAAAAGGAGCGACAAACGGTAACACAGTGTGTGTAGTACATTTTTACTTTGGCTTTCTGCAGTCATGAATTTTACTAACCCTAACCCTAACCCTAACCCTAACCCTAACAAGAGTATACAACCACTGAAATATTCAGGTCAACTCACACACATAACTAAACCATTTGCTGCACACCGACAACGTTATTCCGGTCAAGGTCATGCACACCGAGATACAGCGCGAATAAGGGGACTCCAGGATATGATGCGTGCCCTGGAATTCCCTTTGTTTGAGGTGAATTAAAATTGAAGTACCAGACTATTTTCTGGCAGCAGTTGTACTAGACTTGGTCGACATCGGAGCTGCTATATGATACGGTCAAGAAAAAAAAGCCGCATCGAATAAGATATAACCAAGGCCTTCAAGTACCCAAAGTTACTGTTCTATTTCAGTTCCTCTTGAGATTTTGACGCCATAAAAATGGCAGGAAATACTCGTCAATTATATTCGTAGACTGCTGGTCTGTCCGACATTATTTTGCTCAGTGTCTACTTGTCAAGGCTCTGAGTGAACTGGTTTCTTTTCTTTCTGAGTAGTGTGCTGGAGTCTGTTGGCAATTAAATACATACAATTCGTTGAGAAACAGGCTAACCTAGGACTCATCTCTGTCAGTCCATATGCTCCGTGAGGAATCATGACTTGGTTACATCCTAATATTTACCTGTACAGATATGACGTTCTAGTAGCGACCTTGCATAGCCCACTGGTTTCTCACTCAGAAGGAAAACTTCGTCACCATGGAGACGGTACTTTGGTACTAAATTGAGAGGAAAGTATGTACACTAACTAGGCTTTCCTGCAGTCACTATGTAAAGGACTCAAACTATCACAACGCCATTGCATTTAATTTAAAAGTTGAACTCGGTCTTTAAGATTATTTACCAATTTATAATATTCATTAACACTAATATCTTCCGAGAGGCCCTGTTGTCGTTTGCAGACAAAAGGTTCGAATCCCGCTGTGCTACTGTTTCTGCTCATGTCTACTTCTTTCATTTGCCTTCTAACAGCACTGATGTATACATGTGAATGTGTATCTGCTGTTGTTTCATCTTTTAGAATGTTGCCTTCTTTAGAACGGCATAGTTTGACCTACGCAATGCTGTGAAAATACAAGGAATAAATTAACAAATACAGGAAAAGGGTTAGGGTTAGAAGACAACAATCACAAGAGACAAAATAAATGTTGAATTGCTGTTTATTTCTGGTGCTCGGATTAGCACCTCTTGGGCATCTACAGCTAAGTGTTATTTTACACAGTTATTATGATGAAATACCTGGATGGCTTGGCCACATGGCATGGACGAGACAGGAACACTGAGCTGATCCACGACACTGGTGATCGAGTGAAATGGCGAGTCATGACCGCCCACGCTTTCCGGCATGGCACATGATTGATTGATTGATTGATTATGATGAAGACTTTCTATCTGCAGCATCCATTCTGTTATTTGTGGTTTCTCTCTTCTAAAGTTAATCCTTTCCAACCATTTTCTGATTTTGTTGTTCTAGTCTATTTCTTCACGTGACTAGTGTAGAACAGACATCGGCGACCAAGACTCTCCAGTTCTCTATATTATCTCATAGATTAAAGTACTTGTATACTAATATATATTGCCCATTTTTCTCTACTTTTCTCTGTCTCTCTTTCCTAGTACTTTCCTACCTGATGTTAATTGCTCTATCTCTCCCATCTCATCTGCTAACATACTCACACATTTAATTTGTCTTTTGCTTGTACAGTAGTTTTGATGAATGATAGTGTAATACTGCAGCTCTCAATAATTCAGCATTTTTTTCTTCTCTGCCCACCATATTCTCCACATTCTTCTCAAAAGTGATATTTCCACTGCTAAATGTCCTTCACCATGTCACTTCTCATTTCCCAGTATTCGTAGCCGTAAACAAGAGCAGTCTTTTTGTAAACAGATGTCTGTGCGTCTGATATTTTTGGTTGTCATGACGATGCTAATTTTTGTAAAGACATGTTTCAATGTAGCCTTTATTATTTCCTTACCTCAATGTCCTTACCCCCACATCTTCCACCAGATGCTTCTGTGTAGCATATTTATTGACAGCGTATTTTTATAGACAGACAGACAGAGAAGACAGACAGACAGACAGACAGACAGACAGACAGACAGACAGACAGACAGACAGACAGACAGACAGACAGACAGACAGACAGACAGACAGACAGACAGACAGACAGACAGACGGATGGATGGATGGATGGATGGATGGACAGACGGACGGACAGGCAGGCAGGCAGACAGACAGACAGACAGACAGTCAGGCAGTCAGGCAGGCAGGCAGGTAGGTAGGTAGGTAGGTAGGTAGGTAGGTAGGTAGGTAGGAAGGATTAACAGACAGACAGAAAGACGGACCGACGGACGGACGGACCGACCGACGGACCGACCGACAGACAGACAGACAGACAGACAGACAGACAGACAAACATGTAGGTAGGTAGGTAGGTAGGTAGGTAGGTAGGTAGACAGCCAGACAGACAGACAGACAGACACAGACAGACAGGCAGGCAGGCAGATAGATAGATAGATAGATAGATAGATAGATAGATAGATAGATAGATAGATAGATAGATAGATAGATAGATAGATAGATAGATAGATAGATAGATAGATAGATAGATAGATAGATAGATAGATAGATAGACGGGTGGGTGGGTGGATGTATGGTTGGATGGATGGATGGATGGATGGATGGATGGACGGACGGACAGATGGATGGATGCATGGGTGGGCGGACAGACAGACAGACAGACAGACAGGCAGACAGGCAAGCAGACAGACAGACAGACAGACAGATAGATAGATAGATAGATAGATAGATAGATAGATAGATAGATAGATAGATAGATAGATAGATAGATAGATAGATAGATAGATAGATAGATAGATAGATAGATAGATAGATAGATAAGGGAAGCAAAGAATAGCAACACTGTAGCCTACCACGCATTTCGTAAGAGACGACTAAGGAGGCTTGATGGTTCCGAAGCCCTGCTACTGAGTGAGTGCGTGGCGCGACACTGTGAGCTGTGAGTTTCGTGTGAAATGCTTTTGAATCTGCCTGAGGTATTTTGGAACGTGACTGCATGTTTGGAGTGATGGCAGGTGGCTATGTCCCAGAGTTGACCGGTTTTTTCCTTATGCAGAAATGTTTGGCTGCTGGGCTTCTGGTTGACTGTCACTGCCATCAGTGATGAACCGTATTTTCGTGGACTGTGTGGGTGAACATGTAGGAAATATTCAGATAGGAAAATGACAGCCGATTCCATCAGAGATGAACTGGGTGTTTCGTGGGGGACTGGTGTGTTGACATTCTGGTGGCGGCATTATGCACAGTGTATTTGTGCGGGCTGTTGTTTGTCGAGACTCCTGTCTTTTCCACTTTTCACATTGGGCAGTGGGGAGCGTTTTGTGTGATATTCACTGGCACAGGAACAGAGCATAATGGGGACGACCTGTTGCTGTGAAGTTGGAACTGCGACTAACTAACTAATAGATAGATAGATAGATAGATAGATAGATAGATAGATAGATAGGTAGGTAGGTAGGTAGGTAGGTAAGTAGGTGGGTGGGTAGGTGGATGGGTAGGTAGGCAGGCAGACAGGCAGGCAGTTACACAGGCTGGTAGACAGACAGACAGGTAGGCAGGCAGTCACACAGACAGGAAGGCAGGCAGGCGGGCAAGCAGGCAGGCAGACATCTACCGGTCGATTTTATTGACATGGGTTCGAAAATCCGCATTAGATGTTTTAAATTTGCCTGGGTTCACATGTCGACCCAACCTAAAATGGGTAACAGTGTCTCGGGAAATAAACGCGGTCGGTGTAATAAAGCACAACACCCGGCTAGTGCCAATTGGCCTAATACAAATATGGGTCTAGCATTAATTGCGCTATGCGCCCAAGGCCTCTAAAATGGTGCCTTACTTACTACAGTGCGGGCCTGGTAAGGTGAACTCATCTGGGACCCAAGAAATAGTTCTTCTTATCAGAAATTCCTCTTATAAGGGCAAGAAGAAAAATTACCAGAGATAAACAAATTGTTCTTCACAACTGAAATTCGCCACATCCGAGATCGCCTTAAGCGGTTTGTATATATACCAAGAATCAAAAGAAAACAAATAAAATGACGTCCTTAATTTGGCGATATATCGCCCTACTGTCCAAATATGACTGTCACATTTGGCGATATATCATCCTTCAGCACTGAATCTGTTAAAAAATATATATATATATATAACTGAAACAGTGCCGAAGGATGATATATCGCCAAATGTGACAGTCACATTTGGACAGTAGGGCGATATATCGCCAAACTAAGGACGTGGTATTATTTGTTTTCTTTTGTTTCTTTTGTTTCTTGGTATCTTCACCAATTTCAATGCTCAGTGAACGAAGATTTACATTACAAAACTTCTTCATTTGATTGTGTACCATGTTCGGTTCAAACCTACTTTTTATGTGGCACGGATCAGTTAAAGAATACTAGACACTGTAACTCTTTTGATAAATCTTGGTGACAAAACACACATTTGTTTAACGTCTCAGGATATTGTCTCACTGAACTGATTGAAAGATGTTTGGTTGTTTGAAAGATATGGTGACAAAACGTTTTTGTGTTTAACGTCTCAGAGTATTGTCTCACAGTAGCTGAGGAGGTCAGGTGAAAAAACACATCCTTGTTTAACGTCTCAGAGTAATGTCTCACTGTAACTGTTTGAGAAATATGGTGACAAAACGCTTTCTTGTTTAACGCCTCAGAGTACTGTCTCACTGTAACTGAAAGATATGATGACAAAACATTTTCTTGTTTACATCTTGAGGTGATATTGTCTCATTGTAACTGAAAGATCTGGTGACAAAACAATCCTTGTTTAAGTCTCAGAGTATTGTCTCACTGTAACTGAAAGATCCGGTGATAAAACACACCCTTGTTTAACGTCTCAGAGTATTGTCTCAATGTAACTGAAAGATCAGGTGATAAAACACATCCTTGTTTAACGTCTCATAGTTCGTGTCTCACTGTAACTGAAAGATCGCGTGACAAACACATCCTTGTTTAACGTCTCAGATTATTGTCTCTCTGTAACTGAAAGATCACGTGACAAAGCACATCATTGTTTAATTGTTTTGCATTCACGTAATGTCCATACGTAACTGATGAGAAGCGGTCAGTGTAGCCTAGAGGTTTATCGCTCCTGCGCTTAAACGTCATGTGCAGTAGCGGCGGGTAGTGGGTTCATTCAACACACGGGTCAGTGTTACCTTCTCATTCAGAATAAGATGACAGGCTATTGAGGGTAAAATGTTTAGTAAACCAAGCTGGAATTGATCGCAATGCCCATTAAAAGACATGCAACATGTATATGTATGTGATGGTAGCATTATACATTTAATAGGTTAAGTGCCAAGGGATGATTAATCGTCTTGAGCGACTTCTCGTTTCTGGCATGGGCTTATATATCTCCGAAATGTATTATAACACAATATTCTAAACATTTCTTCTCAAAAGCCGCAGTGTTCACTGCTGAATGTCCTTCACCGTGCTACTGCGCATTGCCCGGCATTCGCAGCCCTGAACACGAGCAGTCTTTATTCTTTACAGTAAACAGATGTGTGTGTGCTTCTGATATTTTTGGTTATTCAATATTGTGTTATAATACTACATGTCTGCTGCCATATTATTAACTTCTAAGTCGTAACCATGACACACCCCTTTTTGTTTTTCCCAAACATACTTTTTTGTTTTAGCACTGGATCTGTTAATTTCTTTCATAGTGAATTATTCAATCTGCTGTTATCAACACGCCCAGGTATTTGAACTATTGCATAACAGTGCATGGGTTTTTTTTTTCTCTTAAACAAGGCAATTGAAGCCACGAAAAGTAGCATTATTTTTGTTAGCCCCATTTCTAGGAAATAATTTCATAAAACTTGCCACGGTTTTGACCCTTGACCCAATGATAACGTAATAAGGGCGGCGCCACTCTTGATCTAGGCAATCAACCCCACTTTCACAACATTCGTGCAAATTACAATTGCATTCCCAATATGTTTCCATCCCTTCTCTCAAATATGTTATTATTATCTTGCTTTATGCGCCTACTGGGGATAAGATAATACATACAATGCTATGCACACTTTGTAATCTGACCTTTAAACTACCAACATGCGGTAACCTAACGTTACCAAATTAACTGATATTTTAAAAACTGTTAGCGTTATCATGAGTGGCGGTGCCTCGGCCTCAAATTGGCACTGGTAAATTTTGTAGCACATTTGCTATATGTTGTAGACGTGCTAAGACGGTGGTTCTCAACCTTTTTTGGCCCGTGCCACCCTTCACCATATTTTTAGGACGTCATTCCCCCCCCCACCATATTTTTAGAATGTCATCCCCCCCCCCCTTTTTCGTATTTCCTCCCTAAAAATTCCCTCCTGCCCTTACACAGTATATGTAATAATTGAAGCTAAATTTAATAGCACGTACTAAAACAAATCTAGACATCTACATAAAACGTGATTTGCGGATCTACTTACATTGTAAAATGAATTTCAGAAGGGTGATACGTACAGAACCGTAACGTATGAAGGGATAAACAATATCAAGTAATCGGTTCTTGTATTAACATGATCTTGAAATAATCTTCATTCCCCCCCCCCCCCCCTGGAAACCCCAAAATTCCCCTCTAGGGGGGAATTCCCCACCGGTTGAGAACCACTGTGCTAAGACATCACAGGAATCGCGTTGTAGTTTATGGCGCAAGGTTACTTTTTAATGTTATTATCTTTCTCATTGCAACGACATTTCCAATCTTTTGATCATGAAATACGAAATCCAGAAATCAACATCATTGTAGACCTAACTCCCACACGTGCTCCATCTCCATCTTCAGGTGCCAATGAAGAGTTCCCATGATGATGATAACAGTGGCAGTCTGACTGATCGTTCGCCTGCGTTTCCTCCCACTATCTGAATCAGCCTCATTTTTTTTTTTCAACGATGAGTTTCTCTGTTCATGTAGTTAATTAAATTACTGTCTTCTTCTTCTTCTTCATTCCTTCCCCTTCTTCTTCTTTATCCCCCCCCCCTTCTTCTTCTTCTTTCCCCCTCCTCCTCCTTCTTCATTCCTTCCCATTCTTCCTCTTCTTCTTCATTCCCCCTTCCCCCTTTCTTCTTCTTCTGCTTCTTTTTCTGCTTGTTCTTCTTCTTCCTGCACATTCCTTCCCCTTCTTCTTCATCCTTCCCCATTCTTCTTTCTTCTTCTTCTTCTTCTTCTTCTTCTTCTTCTTCTTCTTCTTCTTCTTCTTCTTCTTCTTCTTCATTCCTCCTCCTCCTCCTCCTCCTCCTCCTCCTCCTTCTTCTTCTTCTTCTTCTTCTTATTATTATTATTATTATTATTATTATTATTATTATTATTATTATTATTATTATTTTTCCTCTTCCTCAAGCGTCAGGATACGGACATAAAGTTCATATGCTGAAATGACGACTTCAACAATATTACACAACAATGACCCAGTATTCAAACAACAACAATCGATGCTATGGAATAAACCAAACATCCATATAACCCAAGTGACAGTTCAGAAGAATATGTAATGACCACATGAACAGACAACAGCTTAAGACAATGACTAGACTAAGTGTATTGATAATTGACTATCACCAGCATCTATTATATACAGGCGGAATTAGCGTCATAGCACTTATAATGTATTGTATGTGTACATGAGGCGTAATGCTGATTTTAAGCATTAGACAAAAGGGCACTCGGCATTAGAATGGTCCAGGGAAACACCTATCATTGTGTATACCTGTGTTTTGGCGTGTTCTATATTTTAACTGTGACAGACAGAAAGGGGGAAATAGACTACTCGAACCATTGTTATTAACATGACTCTTTGATAAGATATAGTTATTGATTCAGACGCGGGACAAGACTATCTAAAGCCTCCCTGATAACACTATTAAGAGCAGACCCTTTTCTTATAACGACTAATCCTAAATGGCTAGGAAACCAGAGTGGTTTAGAACAGGCTGCCATCAGCGGCGTGTACTTTGTACAGTGAATTTTTATAAAAAGATTCCCAAGGGTTTATAGAAACCCGATGTTGCTGCGCTGAAAGAGACGCCACAATCTACCACCCTCGATTTTCTGGCTTTAACGGTGTGGTCCTGGTGGAAAACGTTAAAGGACACCCACCTGCTGTTGTAGTGGGTCACTACTGAATAAATAACATTAATCATAACATACATCACACAGCTAAATGCTGGAAAGGGTACAAACAATGCAATATACACATTATGAACACTATTAGAAAGATCAACAGAGAAACAGAAGGACATGTATGTGTGCTTCATAGATTATACCAAGCACTTGCAGGTCAGCGTGGTCGAATGGGTAAGAACGCATGTTCTTAAGCATCCTTTGTGCTGATGCTGAGGTTAGGGGTTCAACCCCTACACCGGACAGTTAGACTAAAATGTTGACCTGTCGTCCTTGACTTGGGGACGTAAATTACAAGTACCTCTGAAGTCGGAGTGGGTTCGCCTGTTGGCGAGGGGCACTGTTAATAGGAAAACCTAATCCACACACAAATTCAGTCAATTACTACTATAAATAGTATACGTACTACGCTTGAGTTCAAAATAAATTTTAAAAATAAAATAAAATACCAAAGCACTTGAATAAAGTAAAAACATGATGAATTAATTAACATTTTGGAAGACGTCAGTATTGATGGGAAAGATATCAAAATAATTTATTTATTAAAACGTATTTCTGGAGCCAAGTAGCAGCAATTAAAATGGGAAATAAAGAGGGCAATAATGACCAAATAAAGCTAGGAGTACGCTACGGGTGTGTTTTGTCATCGGATCTCTTCTCCCCCTATAGCGAAGTAATGATGAGAGAGTTCAAAGAGAAGCCAGGAATACTAATACTAATCGGAGGTTATAATATAAACAATATACGCTCTGCAGACGACACAATATTGGTGGCGGATATTGAAAAAGATCTTCAACAATTTTTGGACATTTGTGAGGTGTAAAATAATTAGACTAGGATATTTATAAGGGTATCCCGGTTGGGATGGGTTCATATCCTGTGTAGCCTTCTTCGTGAAGCCTGGAAATTGGCACGTCTTCCCCCACGTGAGGACAACTATAGATAAGGCAAGTATCCTACACGAAATTTAGAAATATTGGCTCCTTTGGAAGGTGTGGAGACCATGGAAGTTTACCACTATCCCTAAAGAAGAGGGCTTTATCTATAAAGGAAAAGGACTAGTGTGAGTTTTTTCCGCCCTCATTGGGTCTCCAGCATCATATACCCATGTGATGTATGCAATGAACATTCACTGTGTGAACTGAACCTACACTGTCAGCACAAGACATCCAATGTGGGAACAAAACATGCACTGCTATCACAGAACATTCACTGTGTGAACAGAACATACATTGTCATCACAGAACATTCACTGTGTGAGCAAAACATACAAATGTTATATATCACAGAACATTCACTGTGTGAGCAGAAACATACACTGTCATCACAGAACATTCACTGTGTGAACAGAACATACACTGTTATCACAGAACATTCACCAAGAAATCACTCAAAGACTGATTCTAAACATAAAAGTATAATGGGGAATCAAAGGTTGGAATGCGGGTCATTCTGTGAAAAGGCTTTATGCTCAACATGGAATATCACTTGTTGTGAAAACAAATTCATATCATATTATTCATCAAGGGTACAACAATACAATATATAGAAATAGATGTAGTCACTAATATGTCTTTCTGTCTCCTGTGTAACTGGAACAAAGTGTGGGGATACATTTTATCTTCTAACTCCTGACTGGAATGATCGAGTGTGTTAAACTCTCCCTTGGGTCAATTTCTCTTTCAGGGGTCATCTCCAGTGTTGAGCTTTTGCCTGGTAAAGTTATACTTGCAGTCTCCAACACCCTGGTGTTCTCAGTGGGTAATTAAACGTTTTCAGCGCCAATCTCTTGGAGGATGGGGATGGTGACGGAATGCATTGTAAATGCTGGAATAATAATTGATCTGGTAGGATATGGACATGGTCATGATACCTCTACTGCTTTCAGCAAGTAAGTCTGCATCACCAGGACTGAATGAACAGCATTCATTTTGGTAGGCCCAAATTTACACTGCCCATTTACAGTTCAAGCAAAATACAAACTACATAAGCATTTGACAAAAATCATATGTCATTATAACATAAAACATGTAAAGGGAAATAAGAGGAGGAAGGGGAGTGGTTCCACTCAATGGTGAGATCACTATCCTTTTCTCTCTAGATGGGATTCACTCCAACATCTAATGCTGTAAGGTCATGATGTGATCACTCTTTAAGGAAACAAGGACAGTAAGATAAGATAAGGTCATAAAGATAAAACCAAGTTGTCCTATTGTGACAATGGCATGTTGTGATGAAGGTAGGTTGAGACCAAGGCGTGTTGTGACAGATGCCTGTTGAGACAGATGCATGTTGTAGCAACTGCATGGTAAGTCAGAGGTATGTTGAGAATGATGCTTGTTATGACAAGGTATGTTGAGATAAAGGCTGGTTGAGATAAGCATCATTATGACATATCATCATCCTATGTCTGTAATGCAAAGACCGGCTCCCATTCCTCTGGGTTAGGCTTGGTTCTCAAATGCTCTCATCATCATCATTATTAATGCATTTGCCTTTTCATATCAGAGAGAAAATTCGCAACTTTCCTCCAGCAACAAAAGTAATGATCATGAACCAACATCAAATGTAAAACAATGACAAATGAAAACATATCAAATATTTCATGAAATAATGCTAGTAGTCCTTTAGATAGATATGCATTCAGCATACGCAATGGTTCGAACACAAACGCAGATTGTCCCTACCAGCTTTCTCCTCTGAGCAAGGGGTTTGAGGACGACGTTTTCGAACCTACCCACTGTTGCAAGCAATTTTCGTGCACACAATTCAGAAATGGACTACTTTATGGTCATTTTTCAGAACGCAATTGGCAGGCCCCTGAACGTAATAATCACCCAGTCATCAGCAACATTTGTGTGAGGCTGGCGGTGTGTGCAACGTCTGGCAAACATTTGGGTATATGGTGCAACTATCTTTCCTTATTACTGTGAGGATATTTGTATAGAATATATGAATATTGTGCCTAGGGGTATAGAGAGTGCCTGGATGCAAGATTTAAGATACGTTTTTAGAGTCCTCTTCCATGTGGTATTCTCCAGGAAACTAGACTAAAGCTCTATTCCTCATAAGGATAGGTCTTGGCAGAAGTAGATACCAGTCCAATTCGCAATAATAAGACTAATCGCCTGGAGAAGATATTGAGAGTCAGGTCAGTTGCCATAGCCTTCAAGGAAATAAGATCCTCTATCTGAATTAGTAGGCCACGTACGTTTGACCTCCCCAAATAAATTCTCACAGTTTTTAACTAAACAAATGACAGATATCACCACAATAACATCACTTTGTAACAATCTTCGCAAGACAGCAAGCACAACTCCTGGTTCTAACTATAGCTTTTAATGTAGCGTTCATAGTGAGTTATGGGAACTCTAAAATCTCTGCATTTCTATAACCTACAAAAACATGATAACAAAATAAGCCATTATCAGTGTAGCACACCCTGTCCACACACCGACCCCGCCAAGCAATTTCCCACCAAAATCACTACCAATATCTGGAATAGTTTCTGTGACATGTTAGATTGAGACAGAGGACCTAGTTAGTAGTGTTCTCTGGAAATATATCTTGAATAATAAATATACAAGATCAAGGATATGATTTTGCACGTTTTTGTCTAGAGGTCTCTCAAATGAGATAATCATTCCCGCAATAGCCCTTTTGGAGAACCATTTTTCCCTTCGCTCTGAACCCCCACTGTGAGACTACCAAGTATCTACACAGAAATTTATAAAAGAAGAAAAAGGTTCCCCCAAGGCCAAAAGGAGATCTGAACTATTCGCCCCTGTACAACTGAGGATTCAATTCACTCATCATAGTGTTGTCAGTGTGCTGTTCGTCCGTCACATTAGATCTTCCCTGATTTATTTTGTTTGTGTCAAAAGTGACCTATATCAGTTGTCCAATTATATCTTAGGACTTTAGGTTTCAATACTAGCAGACAAACTCAACAATAACTGTACATAACGTCTGTTGAACAAGACATCTACATGACAGGCTCTTGACAAAAGTGGCACATACATTTACATGGAAATGTTTACACCAACCATTGTACAAGACACACATCATGAGAGATACTTGACAACATCTATACAAGACTTTTTCACAATATCTGAAAACCAACCACAGTAACTTAAGACATCCATCAGAGACAATACTTGACAGCAACTGTACAAGACATTCTCCTGAGACATGTACTTAAAACACTGGTTCATTAATACACTTTATTGAGCTGATGGTGGGTCGAGTGAAGATCAATGGGTTATCCTTGTGTCATATCTGCACTTCAATAAATACATACATCATGTACAAAATATGCAGAACATGCATGCAGATAAACATGATACAACAACTCCTACATACTCCACCAACCGATCACCAACTCTCCTCCTCCTCTCTTCTCTAACTACACCACTAATTTACTGTATCTATCACCAATTCCTGTATCTATCATCACTTTCTGTCTCTTGGGAATTTTATAAAATCCTATTTATGGGAAACTCAAGGAAGGAACTACTGTTCTGGATCAGTTTGCATCCTGTTATCATCAGCAATTGATGTTGGGAAAGCTCCAGGTAGCAGACTTCCTGTAATAAGTCCCATGGCAGATCATTCCTCTTGAGATCAGAAGCTGGGATGATGATACGGTACTGATCTCACTGTTGACCAGACTGTCTGTGAATGCTGTCACTGGGGTACTTCAAATGGCTGAGGATAGCACTCTCCTGACATTAGGAGATGTATACTCGGTACATGTAGAACATGACTTGTCGAAGAGACCCAGAATTATTAACAAAGTCCACTTCACTTGGCTAGTCTAACCTCACCTACTCTTCAAGTCACATTCATCTATCACTGTGTGAGCACCAGGCTGGTTATTCTCCAAGTTAAGTCTCAGATGAACAATCATTGCAAGTTACTTCACCAGATTTCTTTGAATGTAGTTAATACCAAAAGACTTGATTTTAATTTCTCAGATGACACTGATATAATTAATTATCACTGTACTGATCCTTATAAGAATCATTGAATCACATTAATGGATTCATCAGAACTGTTTGTCTCCCCATTTTCATTCAGCCTCCAGGAAATTCCTACATTGTGGATTCTAGAAGATTTCACTTATAAGGAGTTGGTTCTGGATTCTGGGACTACTGGTTAGTTGTCCTAGATAATATATGTAAGCCTCTCCACCATCCTTTTTGTTCTCTGTTGATATACAAAATGGCACAACATCTCTTTACATTTGTTAAAAGATAAGGTTATCATACATCAACATACACGGATGGAGATGGGAATAAAAAAGGGAGGATGTTGACCAAACACACCTCTCCTGGTTGATGATGAAGTGTATTTCACTCTGATGTACTGTGGGTGATATGTTTTCATTATTCATCTTATCTATGATAATCACAAGCTTATATGCTGAGACAGGGGTAGCTTAACACAAGTACAAGCATTTTAAGGCAAGCAGCATGAGCAAGCATTGTGACATAGCATCATGAGACAGGCATTGTGAATCATCACATGAACAGGCATGTTGAGGAAAATGGAAAATAGGCATTTACAACTGCAATATGCAATATGTATTAAACTAATGGCATTTACCCAATTAGCAGACCAGACATCAATTCCAATGGTTGTTATGTTGGTACATGAATGTCCTATTCCATACACACTCACACAGCAATGCCAGACCTCACCCCTTTCAGACCAGACTTGGCTCACAAGTACATCACATCATCATCATGTGTTCTTTCCCCACTGAGTAATGTCTATATCTACTACAGTAGGTAACAGAAGCCATATTGCATAAGCAATTGTTCTCATATGCACCAAAGCACATATGGGAAAAACATGTTTAGTCCTTGTAAATTTGCATGAGCCGTACATTATATTCAGCCGACTAAGACACAGGGTTCACACACCTATTGTCCTTTTAGAAACTAGTTTATATGAACCATCCAACAGTAGAGGTATCAGTGTCATACTTTAGAGAGAAATTGTATTAATTCTCTTGAGCGTAATCTAGCCACCAGGCATCACATGATCTTTGCAATTCTGGCGTGCCATACACATCCTGCGTACATATGTATATTGAAGCATCTTTCTTTCCACTAATGTGAGAGGCTACTTATCAAATCACCAACTCACTCACTCCAACATTCTCAGCATTTACAAAGGAACTACACATGTTCCATCATTCATTCCAATCCAGACTGCCAAATGTTAACTCGCAAGAGCAGTGTACAGTTGGGTAATGAATGAGTCATGTTAGGCATTAAGAATGCACAAATGGTTTGCGAATTTGCATTGAGTGTAATTTACAATCATCAAGCATACTCAACCAGTCACAACAGGGGAATGATATGCACTTGGAGTATTACAGCGTGGGAAACCTGACAGGTTGAAGAAGCAGTATTCAGAATACTGGCACACAGAAGTTCTGTTTTTCACTTTCACATTTTCTTCATACAATACTCTTATATTCTTCTCTTTCGTTCACTAGGCATAACCACAACAGTAAAGTATGTTTTAAAGTGGTACCTGTTATCCAGAGAACAATATTTTACTGAATCTTTAAGGGCATTTTGGGTCCCCACATCACAAATAGCGACTGCTCCTGGTGGAATCCGAGCGCAAACTACCAGATATTCAAATGTGGCCCAGTGAATAGCGTGGGCTGTCACGTATTAGCCAATGAAAAAGCGAGCGTATACCGCTGCCCTACCCCACCGCGTTCTGGAACCTACGATTCTAAGAATAGTCCTGCTATCTGGATGGTATCCATTCAAAGTTAAAAGTATTTTTATGAATGTGTTGGACTGGGAATGTGGATGTCTGATCCATCATGTCACAGTTTCGCCTTACGAATACCCATTTTTAGTTAATACAGTACTTTATGTCATCACCTAAAACATAGTACATGTATTAAACCTTCTCTAACTACGAAAAGTAGTCAATTAATTTGGTGCATGGTTGTGGCTTAGATCGTTCTCCTAACAAAATCCTTTTGATCGGAAAATCCTGTAACTCAAGAACTAGATACTGTCACCCAACACAGAGCTTGACAATCCACTGAACCTAAGTTCCATTATACAAACATAATATATCGTTACGACACTGTCTCTGCTATAAAGCCTCCCATAGATGATGTAGTGATGCGTTTATCCCATCCATGATGGACCTTACCAATAAATCTATCATTGTCTATAGTTCCTCTGGCTGACTCATCTATAAGAAATGGGGATTATGGACTGTCGTGTGTAATCCAATTGCGTGTGGAACATTGCAGATAGACGTAGGCACTGTCTAAGATTTGTTCCTGATATATTTAGATATACATGATGATGATGATGATGATGTCGGTATATTTCCTCTGGACCACCTTCACTTGTAGATGTCTTGAGATTAACGTAAGTCTGCATTTGAAATGGCAATTCTACCAATGGCTGTTAAGCTCAAATGCTATCAGCTCGTGAAGCCAGGACCAGATAATGGGCGTTCTGTAATTGCTGGTTGAAGGTATTCGAGCGGCAAATCCAATTACGTGTGGAGTTCTTACTCTTCGATATTCGGAAAAGGTACAGTTTAAACATATCTTGTATTACGTGGATACAATTTAGGAGTGCCGTCCCTGTTCCAGATATAGGCTGGACTTCATAACCGCATACATGAATTTGAGAGTTACCAGTCCGAAAGCTTCTGCAGACTAAAGAAGTGGTTAATAATCCACTATTCTGTACTAGCTCTTGTCTTAAGCTGTATAGCACACGTACGCTCTTCCAAAGGTAATTAGTGGTATGTAGGACGACCACACTGGCATCACCTCAATTCTGTAATTTGCTTGACAAATGCTTTAATTCATTAAATGCAAAGGGGGGTAACCGAGATTTGACTTCCCAGCTGTCGTGGGACATTATAAGATGAGTTGTTTCCCTTTTCAAGGGCTAATTATGAGGACTCCCCCAGCATAAAATTTTCAATATCCTGGTTCTGCTTCTCTCGTTATACCATCTATCGGCCAATGTTATCATTCTCGCAAACTTTGCTTCAGGGCCTTTAAGATGAAAAAATAAAAACAAACGATATACATTTGACAGCAGATCATTTGTCATTGTAACAAACACACACACACACAGAATAATTTAAAAAATACAGGATTAGGGAAGGGGTGGCCTTCCCCCACCTTTACCTCTCTGATAATTAAGCTGTCTTTAACCCCGATTGACGAGGGGGGGGGGAGGTGTGTATTTAGTAATTGCCTGTAACCTAGCCGTACGTTGGTCTGGGGTTTCGTGACTATTCGATCTAACTGACCTTGCAAAATGTCACCACAAGACACTACGACCAAGACAACAAAACACCACCAATAAACCACTCTCACATTATTTGGGGAACACCCAAACATAGGAGAGAACACATATACTCTTGCTCCAGAATAATGCATTAATCACTCACGGAATATGGATCTACCCTCTACCCATTTCCACCTTGTAGCAGGAGGGGGTTTAAATATCTTCTTCTTATAGCATCAAACACTGCCCGATTTAACTGAACATAAAATCATGGTCCGTTAGGTAGTCACCACAAATGGGTGGTGCTACCCTGACATGCCGATGCGACATGTTATCTGAAAATATAGGGCATCCACTTCTCGTCCCCTATGAGATTATACTCATAGAAAAAAAAACCATCACACCATTTCCCCTGCCTGTTCTGTAAACATGTTACAACCTTATTCACACACGATATGTAGGTGTACATGTATGCATTATAGACATGCACCCTCTAGTACACAAGCGTTCACAAAATGTCTAGCAAGACAGTTCTTTAATCTCGAGAATCTTGGTTCAGATACGAAATCAGAGTGAACAGACCTTCTGCATTTAGAATGCAGATGATAGTCGGCATATTCTTCACTTAAGATAGATTAGCAATCATAGCAATACACCAAGTAAGCATAGGAATCAGTAGTAGTAGTATAGACATCATTTCTGTAGAATCGAAATTCATGCGATCTTTTCAAGAAGTAATTATGTAGTTATCAACTTCACCCAAATTTACATAAAATAGATGTATTCTATTTTATCAGATAACATAGGTATTACATTCAAAAAAAAACGTATTAGCTTACCATAGCCCCAGAAGGCACAGTTAGGTAACAATCACTTCTTAACAAAACTACATCTTGACTAGAGTCGATGTTCCAACTCAAGTGACAATTTTTCGCCTAGCCCCAGGTAATAGCCCGCTAACTTATCTATTTCGAGCTACGGCGATACATTTTCCTTTGTTCGAGCGGTGCGACATTCGTCTCCTTTTAAGGTAATGGTAAACAAAACCGCGTGAAACGGCACTTCTTAGAAACGTGTTAGCTGAAACGTTGTCTGCAACGATGCATGCAAGATGTCTGCAAACTGTTCGAGAATGTCAGCCATGTCACAATTACTGAGCATTAATTCTCATGACAAGAACATGGCGAATTCACAAAGCATATTTTCTCTGCAGAAGCAACAATACCTAGAATGTGCATTTTAAAAGTGCATTTCCATTGCACAGAGAAAAGTGTTTATATATAGATGACATTTAGGATGTAATAGCATTCTGTATCATATGGCGATAGAATGTCTAGCAGAAAGGTTCTAACATGACAGATGTAGTGATGAAAATTATAACATGGCGCTTGGCTCTTTCGAAGAAGAGCATTGATTTTGATCATTTTTAAGAAGCTTAAACATCACATTGACACCATTATACACAAACACCGTGTTACCTTAACATCATGGATCATCTTAGCACATATCTATGGTCAAGCTCAACTGAGGGGACCCAGAACACCGAACACTTTCACCTTTTAACACAAAATGCTAGTGGCTGTCTCTAAAGTTTTGCGTGGAATGACTTGTTTTTCATCGCCAATTCAGCACAGAGATTCTAGCGGGTACCTCAAGTTTGTTCGAACCAGTTGTTTCTCGTCTTTTCAAATCGCCCACTCGTTCCCACTTTGTTTTGGCACGGCTGATGAAATCTGTATCCTATATGATGCTCCGTTCGAATCAGTGTGACAAATCTCGGATATTGTGAGGTGACTGGGAAATATATCACAATATTGTAGTAACGGAAAGTGCAAAGAAAGGACTCTCCTTGAATATCAAGAAAACATTAACGATGGTGATATCAAATAAAACTGTTAACCAAAATATGATATGGAAATTGAAGGGGGAAATTCTTAAAGCAATTGATAATTTTCAAAACCTAGGGGCTTTTATAACATCAGGCGGAAAGTGCGCAACAGAGATTAAGAGCAGAATAGGGCAAGCAAAGTTGTATTTCAGAAAATGATAAGTATCTTATATGCAATAAGTCATTATCATTGAATGTAAGAAAGAGAGTGCTGAAGTGCTATATAAAACCTGTTTTGCTGTATGGTTGTGAATCTTGGAATATAAATGAACAAAGTAAGAAGAACTTGGAAGCAACAGAGATGTGGTTCCTAAGACGAATGTTGCGAATTCCTTGGTCTATCAGGGTAACTAATCGACGGTTGCCTGAAAGAGGCTAATAAAACTAGAACATTATATAAGAGAATAAGAAAGAGACAAACAACTTTCTTAGGTCATGTAATGAGAAGAGAGGCATTGGAGAACATCGTGACGACTGGAAACATCGAGGGGAAGAGAGGCTAGAGGCCGACCAAGAGAAATGATGCTCGATGGTTGAGACGGTGGCATGGAGGAATATCAGCAGCAGAGTTGATCCATAACACCAAAAACCGACATATGTGGAGAGACATGAACACCTATGCCAGATGGCTGGACACTTGATGATGATGAAGATATAATGCTGCCCAACTCGGAACAGTCATAACATCTGATGGTAGGTTCCTTGTCTAGATTAGAACAAGAATAACTATGGCAAATGTGGCCTTTTGCAAGATGGAAAACACACTGGCCAATTTATAAGAAAAGTTGTCAAGTGCAAGAGAAAAAGAATGTTGGAGTTCTGTATAGAACCAGTAATAGTTATATTTATGTGACACATTGATAATACGCAGACAAGCCAATACACATCCAGCGGTAGTAGAAATGTGTTTCTGGGGAAAATGCAAAGAATAACACGGAAGGGCAGAAAAACCAATGAGACAGTTCTTCGTGAAACAAACGAAAACTTGAAACTGATTAGACACATTAGTCGCAGACAATCAAGATTATTTAGGTACGCTAAGGGGAGAAATAACCTTTTAAAAACCAACTTAGAAATAACTGGCAATATTGATAGACAAAGAGCGAGTGGAAGGGAGAGAGACAAATACCATTATGGCTTGGCCACACGCAAAAATCGGGACAAGAACACAGATCTGATCTAATGCTGGTGATTGTGTGAGATAGCGAGCTATGACCGCCCACACTGTTCGACATGGCACATGATGATGATGATATGCTAACATTGCACAATCTCTGCCTTGTAACTGGTTCAGCGAGCAGTAATCACCAGATCACCTAGCCTAGACCTTCAACAGAGATTTCTGACAAGTTAAGTTAGTTGCATATCCTCTACAGGACGCTGCAGTCAACTACAGCATTTGTTTGCTGTTTATGATTTCTTGGCAAAGTTTACGTTCAGTAGTTCACCATTGCTTTTCGAACGTTGGCTGAGTGGTCTCGAGGTATGCTGTCCGCCTCGAGTGCTGGAGGTCTTCAAGCCCCGGTGAGGGCCGAAATTTTTTCACGTGGATTTCTAGTAACAAAATGTCGCCTGGTCTCTGGGTAGTGAGATCGGACGCCCGTGTGTATTGTTGAGCACGTAAAAAATCCCTTGGCAGTTAGAAATCGAAACAGAGTATCCTAACGACTCTGCCCGGGCAAAATTTCGAGTTAAAAATCTACCCAAAGTATTTCAGGATCCTCGCCGGTGCTACAGAATTCGTGCACTAAGCTGAGATTCTCCGGACTCAGGCTTGAGTTAGGAGTAGAAGGAGCACTTATGAGTTACACCCGTGTGCCGTGGTGTTGATCCGTCGACTACACTAAACTAACTTTTCGAACGACCGGCACTCATACCTTCGTATGGGAAACCAACGCTAGGCAGTCTGCTTGCATACTCCCGCAGCTGTGTTTTGACTACGGTATGCGGGATTACGAATTGCTTCCGTAACCTCTGCTCCACAGAGCCGGCTCCTGACATGTATCCACATTATATCATTACCACAATCTTTTAATCGAGAATACGGTTTTGTCATATCTTGGACAGATTGTTATCTCTCGTTTTAGTTTTTAAATACGGTTACATTCTAATGGTCACTTATTTCAAAATCTTTTATTATATTGTCAAACGCTTATTGATATTACACATGGTAATACATAAAGCAATACAAAACCATAACAAAAAGAAAAAACACTTTTAGTAAATATTAACTGCTTAGAAAATAAATATATTACTTGCCTCCCTTCGTAAACGCTTGAAAACCACCGACGCCCAAACACAGACACCCCGTCCTTTAAGCAGTTATGAGAAAGAAAAATAAGTGTATGTGCTATGCTAGAAGGGCGCATCATACTGGCATCGCTGCTGTAAATTGTCATTTAATAATTTCCTCTAGCGAGTTGGGTAGGCATTGTTATTTAGGAAAACGCATCGTTACAACTGCTGCAATATTACGAAGGGACTATACTATGTAAGAAAACGGTATATATTTCTTTCAGCTGATTTCCCTTTAACACTCTCGATGCTTTAAGCAGACATGTTTACTTTATTTTGCGCTTTTATGAACTTAATATTTACATTTTTACATATTTTTTTACCAGTATCGTTACCTCATCTTCCAGCCAAACTATCATGTGCGACTATTTTTTTTTTTTTTCATATCCTTTACAGGACATCGCTGTCAACACCAGCATCTTTCAGCTGTATGTCGATTTCTTGGCAAGATTAAGCTCAGTAGTTTGCCATTGCTTTCTGAGCGGCCGGCTCACATACCCCGTAAGTCACAGATGTGATTCGAACCACCGCTGATTCTTACCGTCATCACGTTAACCGACGAGAGTATACGAGATTACGGAGAAAAGTCATAACCTCTAAGCCACGAAGACGGCTGTGCGACTATAGTATAGCAAAATATAAATAAAATGTGATTTTGATGCTGAATATCCATCACCTTCTTTGGACAGCAATCACCTTCAAATTAACTCTATTTCTGGCTGTCTAGGTCACGTGATTATTAATCTGGGCCAGGGATTGGCCCTAATATAACTTCTCTTCTGAGGTTGGTATGGTATGGGTAATTGTATAATAGAATCAGTTGCAGAAATAATTGCATAGAAATACATGTAAACCGAAGCATATGGCAAATGTCAATTGCACACCTACTCACCCTCCATTCTGCGTAAAAAAAAATAAAAATAATAATAACAAAACTCCAAATGAAGGCAGAGTAACCTTTTTTCGCATATCCTTTACAGGACATCGGTGTTAACATCAGCATCTTTCAGCTGATTGTTGATTTCTTGGCAAGATTACGCTCAGTAGTTTGCCATTGCATTCTGAGCGACCGGCTCACATACCCCCTAAGTTACCGACGCGGAGAGAACCGCTACCGATTCTCGCGCACGTCACGTTACACACAAGAGTATACGGGATTACGGAGAAAGTCGGGTAGCTCCTAGCCCAGGGAGACCGGCCAGAGTAACCTACAATCAATATATATATAAAAAAACAGAGTGTATGTGACTTTGTTTGTTTGTTTGTTTGTATTGGATGGGTTCGATAACGGTACATCCGATTGAGATGAAATTTTCTACACGTCTTCCTTTCATTCCTGTGCAACCGACTATAATAGTTTCATAGTGTAAAATCTTCTACTTATTTAATAACATTTACTTTTTCATTTTTCATTATATAAGTTCTATATAGCAGGGGGACTTCACTCTAGAAAAGTTATTTCAAGGGGCATAACTTTTAATAACATTTCTATATACTTTATAGTCATATTGTTGGACTTACTTGCACTATTGTTAAACTCTTTGTCTATAGTTATTTTCAGGCATATGAGTTATAATAAATAATGATATAATCTTTAAGGCATTTTCAAAGTTTGCATAAAAATAATGCATAATGCATAACATTGTAACCCATCTTTTTCTGCTTACAGAACTTATCAACTGTCATGTCGGTGATTAAAAACAGTTTTCATTAAAAATAATGAATGGTGTGTGGAAGGACATTCTTTTAAGTTACTGTGCGCCAGGAGCTGGGCGAAACCACGCCGGGTCAGATAGATAGACAGACAGATAGTCGGGAACGGAAGCTTATTTGACTACTTATATGAATTAAATGACATGCTCCCCACCAGGGACTGGGTGAAGCCGGGCCGGGTCAGACAGACAAACAGATAGTCGGGAACGGGAGAGCTTATATGACTACGTATATGAATTAAATGAGATGCTCCCCACCAGGGACTGGGTGAAGCCGGGCCGGGTCAGACAGACAGACAGACAGACAGATAGTCGGGAACGGGAGAGGTTATATGACTACGTATATGAATTAAATGAGATGCTCCCCACCAGGGACTGGGTGAAGCCGGGCCGGGTCAGACAGACAGACAGACAGATAGACAGACAGACAGATAGTCGGGAACGGGAGAGCTTATATGACTACTTATATGAATTAAATGAGATGCTCCCCACCAGGGCCTGGGTGAAGCCGGGCCGGGTCAGCCAGACAGACAGACAAACAAGCAGACAGACAGACTGATAGATAGATAGATCCCCTCCAGGGCCTGGGCGAAGCCGGGCCGGGTCAGCTAGTGTATATATATATATATATATATATATATATATATATATATATATATATATATATATATATATATATATATGCCGGCTCCATGGCCGAGGTGTTAGCAGCTTTCTCCGCTAACCCCGAATACTCTCGTCACGTGACGCGACGAGAATTAGCAGTGGTTCGAATCGCAAAAGTGACTTATGAGAGTATGGAGCCGGTCGCTCAGAAAGTCGTGGCGTGCTGATGAGCGTAATCTAGCCTAGGAATCAACATACAGCTGAAAGATGCTGGTGTTGACCGCAATATCCTGAAACAGGATGGAAACGCGGAATATATATATATATATATATATATATATATATATATATATATATATATATATATATATATATATATATATATATCTATAAAACAAAGTGTATGTATGTAAATATATATGTAAATATATATGTATGTCCTTTATTTGTTCGCGAACGGCCCATCCGATTGAGATGAAATTTTCTACACGCCTTCCTTTCATTCCAGAGCTGTCAACTGTCATAGTTTTTTTTTCTTCTTCCTCCTCCTCCCTCCTCCCCCTCCCAAAATACGTACGTAAATATATGATGATGATGATGAAAGAATCCCCGAACCAAAACGCTAGGGAAAGGGAAGAAAATGACGTGACTACGCAGAATCGTCACACGGCAATCATCATCATCAAGTGCCGTGCCGGCTGGCGTAGGCGTTCATGGCTCTCCGTAGATCTCAGTCTTTGGTTTTTTGGATCAACTCTGCTGCTGATATTCCTCCATGCCACGGCAATATCAATAACAATTCATCTTTTTATGTGTAAGGAAGTTATCTACAGTCGTGTAGAAGGGAAGAACTAGACGAGTATGAATTCGGAATGGCGAACTCTCTCCTCCTCTCTTCTCCTCCCTCTACCTCCTCCCTCCACCCTTCTCCTCTTCCTCCTCCCTCTCATCCCTCTCCCTCCTCCCTCCTCCTTCTCCCTCTTCCTTCTCCCTCTTCCTCTCCCCTCCTCCTCCATTCTCCTCCCTCCTACTCCCTCCGCCTCCTCCCCCCTCCTCCCTCATCTTCCCTCCTCCTTCTCCCTCCTCATCCCTCCTCCTCCTCCTGCCTCCTTCTCCCTCATCATCCTCCCTCCTCCTTCTCCCTTCTTCTCCCTCTTCCCTCTTCCTCCTCCTACCTCCTCCCTCCTCCTCCTCCCTCCACCCTCCTCCTCCCTTCTCCTCCTATTCCTCCTCCCTTTCCTTCCTGCCTCCTTCTCCCTCATCATCCTCCCTCCTCCTTCTCCCTTCTTCTCCCTATTCCCTCTTCCTCCTCCTACCTCCTCCCTCCTCCTCCCTCCACCCTCCTCCTCCCTTCTCCTCCTATTCCTCCTCCCTTTCCTTCCTCCTCCTCCTCCCTCTACCTCCTCCTCCCCCTACCTATTTCCTCCTCCCTCCTCCTCCTCTTCCACCTCCCTTTCCTTCCTCCCCTCCTCATTCTCCCTCCTTCCTCTCCCTCCTTCCTCCTCCTCCTTCCTTCTTCTCACTCTGCCTCCTCCCTCCTCCTCTCCCATCCTCCTCCCTCCTCCTCCTCCTTCTCCTCCTCCCTCCTTCTCCCTTCTTCTCCTCCTCTCCCCTCCTCCTCCTCCTACCCTCTTCCTCTTCCCCTCCTCCCTCTCCCTCCTCCATCCTCCTCCCTCTTCCTCTTCCTCCCTCTTCCTACTCCTTCCTCTTCCTCCTCCTTTCTCCTCCTCCCTCTTCCTCCCTCTCCCTCCTCCATCCTCCTCCCTCTTCCTCCTCCTTCTTCCTGCTCCTTCCTCCTCCTCCCTCTTCCTCCTCCTCCTACCTCCTCCCTCCTCCTCCTCTCTCCTCCTCCCTCCTCCCTTTTCCTCCCTCCTCCTTCTCCCTCTACCTCCTCCCTCCTCCTCTCCACTCTTCCTCCTACCCTCTTCCTCTTTCCCTCCCCCTCCTCCCTATCCCTCCTTCTCCCTCCTCCTCCTTCTCCCTCCCTCCTCCTCCTCCTCCCTCCTCCCCCTCCTCCTTCCTACTCCTCCTCTCCTCCTCCTCCCTCTCCTCCTCCTCACTCCTCCTCCTCCCTCCTCCTCCTCCCTCTACCTCCTCCCTCCTCCTCCCTACACATTCCTCCTCCTCCCTCTTCCTCCTCATCCCTCCTCCTCATCCCTCCTCCTCCCTTCTCCTCCTCCCTCCTCCTCCTCCCTCTACCTCCTCCTCCCTTCACATTCCTCCTCCTCCCTCTTCCTCCTCCTCCCTCCTCCTCCTCATTCCTCCTCCTCCCTCTACCTCCTCCCTTCACATTCCTCCTCCTCCCTCTTCCTCCTCCTCTCTCCTCCTCATCCCTCCTCCTCCCTCCTCCTCCTCGCTCCTCCTCTCTCCTCCTCATCACTCCTCCTCCCTCCTCCTCCTTCTTCCTCCCTCCTCCTCCCTCCTCCCTCCACCTCCTCCCTCTCCGTCTCCTCCTTCCTCCTCCTCCCTCCTCCTCCTCCCTCCTCCTCCCTCTACCTCCTCCTCCTCCCTCCTCCTCCCTCTACCTCCTCCCCCTCCCTTCACATTCCTCCTCCTCCCTCTTCCTCCTCCTCCCTCCTCCTCTCTCCGCCTCCCTCCTCCTCCTCCTCCCTCTACCTCCTCCTCCTCCTCCCTTCACATTCCTCCTCCTCCCTACTCCTCCTCCCCTCCTCCTCTTCCCTCCTCCTCCCCCTCCTTCTCCTCCTTCTCCCTCCTCCTTCTCCCTCTTCCTCCTCCCTCTTCCTTCTCCCTCCGCCTCCTCCCTCCTCCTACTCTCTCCTCCTCCTCTCTCCTCCTCCCTCTCCCTCCTCCTCCCTCTCCTCCTCCTGCTGCCTTCTCCTCCTGCGTTCTCCTCCTCCCTCCTCCTCCCTCTTCCTCCTCCCTCCTCCTCGCCTCCTCCTCCACCCTACTCCTCCCTCCTCCTCCTAATCCCTCCTCCTCCCTCCTATTCCTCCCTACTCCTCCTGTCTCCTCCCTCCTCTTCCCTCCTCCACCTCCCTGTTCCTCCTCCCTCCTACATTTACCCAAGACAGACAGACAGACAGACAGATAGTCGGGAACGGGATCTTATATGACTACTTATATAATTTAAATGAGATGCTCTCCACCATGGGCTGGGCCGGGTCAGACAGACAGATAGATAGATAGATAGATAGATAGACAGACAGACAGACAGACAGACAGTCGGGAACGGGAACTTATATGACTACTTATATGAATTAAATGAGATGCTCCCCACCAGGAGTTGGGCGATGCCGGGCCGGGTCAGACAGACAGACAGATAGATAGTCGGAACGGGAACTTATATGACTACTTATATGAATTAAATGAGATGCTCCCCATCAGGGTCTGGGCGAAGACGGGCCGGGTCAGACAGACAGACAGACAGACAGATAGACAGACAGACAGACAGACAGATAGTCGGTAACGGGAACGAGAACTTATATGACTACTTATATGAATTAAATTAGATGCTCCCCATCAGGGTCTGGGCGAAGACGGGCCGGGTCAGACAGACAGACAGACAGACAGACAGATAGACAGACAGACAGACAGACAGACAGACAGACAGACAGACAGGCAGATAGACAGATAGTCGGTAACGGGAACGAGAACTTATATGACTACTTATATGAATTAAATGAGATGCTCCCCACCAGAGTCTGGGCGAAGCCGGGCCGGGTCAGCTAGTATTAAATATATATATATAGTTTTTATTGAAGAGACATGCAGTGGTGACAATGTAATCACACACGTCACCTTTGTTAGGCAGTTATAGTTCAGCCCAGAAGTGTCCCACACAGATAGTCAAATCAGGATAGGGAATGGAGTGTGAAGTGGTGGCCAGGAATGAATAGAACAAAATGGCATTTGTTGGTTACTGTCATAGTGGTGACATATGCCATCATCATCATCATCATGATGTCAGGTCTTAGATATGACTGAGCTACCGTATGCAAGTAGACAGAACCACCTGCTTCTGTTAGCGCTGAATGTTGGGAGACAGTTACCAAACCCGACACTCCACATTGTACCAACGGCTTCGGGCGGACGAGCGTAGTTGGGAGGGTACAAGCCTTATCCTAGTGCGAGGAAATGCAACCTAAAGACTAAATGTCATGGCAGGGCAGACCAGGCCCTAAGCCTTTGTTGGCAACTGGTCTAGGATCAAGCTCCGACAGGCGGACAGTTAGAGCATTGCTTTGCTGATCCGGCAGCTTCTGCAGCTTGTCTTGTTCCAGACGTTTTGGTGATAGCTTTCATCTTGAGTACACTAGACATGCCGAGAGAGGGATCATGCTGCATGGGCAACACATGGTCTCTAAATTCAACCCAGGCTTTGTGTTATAGAGAGGTATAACTCCATTTTACAAACTATCGTCTGTCAAGACGGCAAGGTGCCTGTCAGTCAATCATCATCGTATGACATGGCGATAAGCGTGGGATGTCATGGTTTTCTATCTAACACGATCATCAGTCCTGATCAGGTCTGTGTTCTTGTCTCGATTATACTTTGTGACCAGCCCTGTATTTTATCTCTGTGCCCTCTTATTGCTTTTTATTTTCTATCAGTCTTGCCAATCGTCACTAAGTTTTCCAGTTTATGACTCTGCTTAACGTGCCTAAAATAATCTTCACTGTTTACACCTAATTTAACGAATCAATTTTTAGTTTTCGTGTGTTTCTTGGAATTGCTCGTTGGTTTTTCTGTCCGTTCATAGTATGTACACCTTGTGTAAAACAGGCTTTGTTACACAATGGGAATGAAAGTAGCCAATAGGGCAGTCAATTCTCTTAAGTATGCTCCGTCCAGACGTAAACATTATAATCACATCACAGAGGTAAAGAACGCAGTTTCCCAATCCCTACATTCCGGGTTCAAAGACAACCGCAGACGATTTGGAAGCAGATCCCGTTGCGGTTATTCTTACAATAATATGAGCGTCGGCCGTTCAGTAAGCAACGGCAAACTCCATCCATCCATCATGTGCCATGCCGATAAGCGTGGCGGTCATGTTCTGCCATCTCACTCGATCACCAGAGTCGTGGATCAGTTCCGTGTGCCTGTCTCGACCATGCCACGTGACCAAGCCATCCAGGTATTTACTTCTCGGTCTTCCACTTGGTCTCTTCCCTTCGATCTTGCCAGTCGTCACCAAGTTCTCCAGGTCATTTCTTCTCATAACATGCCCACACAATCTTGACTACTACGGCAAACTACTGAACGTTAAATTGCCTAGAAAGTCACAAGTAGCTAACATATATTGGGGTTGATTACTGCGTTCTGTAAAGGACACGCAAGGGAGAAAATTTTCTAAAAAAATGCAGTAATATGTGCACAAGGAAATTGCGATGACGCCTGTTGTATTGCATGGGATAAGAGTTAAGGGCTCGAGTCCGAAGATTTATTTGGGGTATTTTAGATGTGGTTCCTGAGACGAATGTTGCGAATTCCTTGGACTCCCAGAGTAACTAACAATGATTGCCTGAAAGAGGCTTATGAAACTAGAACACTATATACAACAATAAGAAAGAGACAAACAGCTATCTTTCGTAATGTGATGAGATGAGAGGCATTGGCGAATATCGTGACAAATGGAAAAATCGAGGGAAAGCGAGGAAGAGACAGACCAAGAGAAATGATGCTGGATGGACTGAGACGGTGACAGGAGGAATATATTCAGCAGGGTTGATCCAAAACACCAAAGACAGAGGTCTGTGGAGAGCCATGAACGCCTACGCCAGCTGGCAGGGCACTTGATGATGATGATGATAATGATGATTTTAGACTGTCAAAATTGTCTTAATGTTCGTTATGTGTACTACTTTTTAGAAAGAACACTATTATGGGCCCTAGTAGTTATTTTCTCTCTCTCCCTCCCTCCATCTATCTCTGTCTCTCTCTCTCTCTCTGTGTAAGAGAGAGAGAGAGAGAGAGAGAGAGAGAGAGAGAGAGAGAGAGAGAGAGAGAGGGGGGATATATAAATATATATATATATATATATATATATATATATATATATATATATATATATGTATATGTGTATGTATGTGTGTGTGTGTGTGTGTGTGTGTGTGTGTGTGTGTGTGTGTGTGTGTGTGTGTGTGTGTATAAGATGGATATCTTAATCTACATCTCCACTTCTAAATACATTTTACGTCATGTGTAGATGATCTACATTTCTTATTAATACAGATGTGATCAATTTGATTTTCTGTATTGTGTTCTGGTGGCTCCCGTGTTTCTCTGTGTATTTTTAAAATGAAAAATCTCTTCCTCCCACGACGAATAAATTCTCAGCGCAAAATGTGGTAAATAAGTTTTCATTTTCATTCATGACCCCAAGTTTCCCTAAGACATATTCACAAGCCGTGTTATCTGATCCTATCTTGGTTGATCAACAAAATTATGATAGTTTGAAGTGTCATGCAAGATTCCTCCTTAGCATATCCATCCCCATCGTTTGATGGTGGGTAACACGGGATCAAATTCATGTTTACCTTATTTATTGTAATTTTAAGTGTTGTTTCATTCTAGAACTCATTGCTTTCCAAGCTATCAGTTCATTCTTTGCCTGTTTAGACAACATTTGGGCCACTCCTTCACTGTGGGGGGCATTTTCCGCTATACGGTCTGAAAACATCACTCTTTCACTTGTGATAAGAAGATTGTATCTGCTCACATCTATCTTGTTTCACATAATTCTAACTGCCTAATCTTAGAATATTTCATTTCAACTACCGCTTGAACTATTTTCCCGATGCATACATAACTCTAACACTCCAGGTGCCAAATACGGAGATTATCATTCGTGAAAGGTCAGCCGTTGATCCAAGACCGCGCGACTTTCTCGGCATGGCGCCATGCCTTTTCTAGAAAAGTTCCGTTCATCTTGGTTGGCTCAGTTATTTTTATTTCCTTTTCTTTAGTCTTCTTCACGGTTTATTGGATTTTGCAGCTAAAGTTGTATACGAAATGGTGTAGACAGTTCCACCTCAACCCTCCTTAGTCGCCTCTTACGGTATGCATGATAGGTTCTTGTGATTTTACCGACAAGCGCAAAATCAGTACTTTAAGCACTCCAGAAAATTGTCAATGAATGAATCACTGAAAAACGAGAAGTAGGTTGAGAGCTTTACCAAAGCACGACTTCAAAAAACAATGGACGTTGCGGCCAAAGCCTTCGTCAGCACAGAACAAACAAGCAAAAATAGATTAACAAATACACGATCGACACTACATGAAAGTCAAAATTCAACTTATCTGTGTCCTAGCTTGAAACGGCTATCCATGGGTGGAATAAAACGGATGTTGTGGAAATTTTCAGAAAATTGTCAGAGCTACAGACACCAACCATGCAGTGGTTACCGTGTCACCGGGGAGTGCCTAGAAATGAGAGAGGTGAAAAATTATCCAAGGAATATGCAACAGAAGTTCAATCGAATGTGCCATTCACATACCACTAAAAGAGAAGGAGGATGCTCAAATCAATCGGAGAGCCATCGACATTGGCACAATACGATGATTACCATATCGTGGACAAACCAGACCAAATCATTATTCCACGCTTTGGAACAGGATACACTCGACTATACAGTTACACCTACACACAAATTTAGATAGACGAAACAGCCATGCACACATGTGAATTGCCGCCCCAAAATTCCAAAAAAAAAAAAATACTGCCCAGAATACGTGTAAAGGAAAACCGTTCGGTCTAGAGAAACAACACTGGAAAATAAACTGTATGGACTATAGGGTGAATACACAAGACATTGAATTATTTCATGGTTATTGTTTCTTACCCCAAGTTTACCAGTTGTCAGTAAATTTTTCGTGTCCCTTAAATAACATGCTGAACACATTTTAAACTTCTTCTGCCTTTCATCTTCTAATGAAGCATAGATCTCTACCCAACGCATGCCAAACCTTTTGTTGACTTGGTCACGGTTGGTTGACTTGTGTAGCTACAGTTTTCTTTAAGATGAGGTTGCCAGTCTCTCACCAACCCTTCTTAGTGGCATTTCTTACGACATGCATGGTTTGTTACTGTGCTATTGTTTTTTGCCTCTCCTATGGACAGCGGCAAAACACTAGCCATCATTTTGACTTACCTACATCCAAATTTTCTAGTCAATTTCAGTTTTCATCTGCTTCTCGAAGTACTCATTTATTTTTGTTTATTTCTCCCTTCCAATATTCTGTTAAACTATTCTGAGTTATAACTTGGAGATGTTATATGTTGATAAGTTATGTATGTTTTCGTATATATCACTGTTCAGTATACATGAACATTAATTTATAACGTATGTATAATGAAATAGGTCACTATCACTCAGTGTAAGAAAGAGAGTGCTGAAATGCTATGTAGAACCAGTTTTGCTGTATGGCAGTGAATCTTGGAATGTAAATGAACAAATTAAGAAGAAATTAGAAGCAACAGAGATGTGGTTCCTGAGACGAATGTTGAGAATTCCTTGGACTGCCAGAGTAACTAACGACGACTGCCTGAAACAGGCTAATGAAACTAGAACACTATATAAAAACAATAAGAAAGAGACAAACAGCTTTCTTTGATCATGTGATAAGAAGAGAGTTATTGGAGAACATCGTGACAACTGGAAAGATCGAGGGGAAGAGAGGCAGAGGCAGACCAAGAGAAATGATGCTGGATGGATTGAGACGGTGGCACGGAGGAATATCAGCAGCAGAGTTGATCCAGAACACCAAATACCGAGATCTGTGGAGAGCCATGAACGCCTACGCCAGCTGGCAGGGCACTTGATGATGATGATGATGTATACTGAAATTCTGTCTATCAGATAGCTGTGAGTATTTACATTGATTTTCATATATTATATATATTAAATATCCATTTTGTATATAATTTAACATGGATAAATGTTTCATCATATTATATTAATTTTTAATGTATGTTGAATGAAGTTCTGTCTGTTATATAGGTGTGAATGTTTATACTGAATATCATATGTTTTTTATAGTTAAGTATTCATTTGTATGTAATTTTGACAGGAATTGCTTTTTATTGCATGCTATATTATTCTAAAATTCGGTTTTGTCAGTCATACACTCACCGTCATCTTAAACGAAATGAGTACAACTTTAATCCTTGATAGATAACCCTCCTCATTTCATGTTGCACTTCCCATATATATCTCATAGTTATAGGGGTTTCGTTCTACCGATATATTGCTTAACGTTTTCTTCCCCCTATCTCTATGAAGAGTCTACCCGCAACAAGGTTTATACGGACAGAAGAAAACTGCAGTGGGACACATTCTATTAGTGGTTGTCAAGAACCGACATCACAACACTCGAGACACTCCCATCTGCAACAGCCAGCGAAGAGTCCCGTGTGATAGAAATTACAATAACCATCCATTGTTTTGTAACCTGTAAATATTGTTGTTAAATATGCCAAGAGTGTTAAGCACGCGACATCATAGTGCATACGAACACAGTGATGTCATCCGTCCATCCATTATGTGTCATGCCGATAAGCGTGGGCGGTCATGTTTTCCCTGTACAGGGAAATAAAGATCTGAAGACATACTGTCATTACACATCCCTGTCTCACACTTCTCTTAATAAGCTGATATTGACCTACTTCATTATCAATTCTTATGGCAGCTCTTGTTGTTTCAAATATATGTTTTTTTACACGTCTAAGGTCTTTTCCATCAATTTGTAGATCTTCAAGCATCCTGTCATGTCGATATGTCTCACTCTATCGAAAGCCTTTGTATAGTCAATAAAGCAAAGGTGTAGATCTTTATTTACTTCTATAGAACGTTCAATTACTCTTCTCAGTATATACACATCATTTACTGTACCCTTGCCTTCTACAAACCCACATTGTTCTTCTCCTATTTCAGGTTGTATTTTCTTCATAACTCTTTGTATGATAATTCTTAGCAAAATCTTCGGGATGTGACTCATTATACTGATTGTTCGATGTTGATCACATTCCAAGGCTACTGATGTCTTTGTGATTGCATTAAATGCAGAGTTACATAATTCATGAGGTATATTTCCAGTATCATATATTGTATTCAGCAGTCTGGTAACTTTGTCTATTCCATATTCTTCTAAAGTAATCTAAAGCATTAACCATTTCTGTTGCGATGCTGTCTGATGTCAACAGGACAGGTAAAAGGTGGCTGCCCCAATTTTGACATGCACCAAAGAGGAGCCCCATTCTGTTATCGGTTTTTTTTAAAAAAAATCAGTGATGGGGTGAAAGCTATAGAAATGCATCGACTTATAAGGTCCAGTATGGTAATGCATGTCTGTCGGTCCAGCAAGTGTATGAGTGGGGTAGAACGTTTCAAAAATGTTCAGTCCGATGAAAAGGTACAGCAAGTGGTGCATGAGTGGTTACACATGCAACCAAGATCTTTATCGGCGCTGCAGGACTTGCATTGAACGCAGTGGTGACTACATTTAAAAAAAATATGATACATTTGTTCTTTGCTTTTTCAAAATATATTAGAAGCCCCCTCGTACTTTTTACAATCAGTTTCCCTTTTTATTTGCTTCTCTGCGGACTCATATTTTTCTCTCAGTCCATTATATTCTATACATTAGCCCCATAATCCACAACCCTGCTACCATTAAATGTTTCTCAACATAATAGTGTTTAGATGTGCAGACATGTTAATATGATTACTACGTGGTAAAGAATTCTGGGAGCCTTGCCAGGGGTCAATGAAATGTATTGACTTGACTATTGAGGTGGAGGCTGATGATGTCATAATACCCACAAATCACCAGTAGCAATGGCTGCCCTCTACGATCGATGAATTTCGTATAGGCGACATTCTGTAGGGAAATTCGGCGTTCACTAGGCACTTGTGGCTTCCTGTAAGCAGATATTTATCGAGATGATGTAGCCATTTTATATTTTAAACGATGCGCGTTCGAAATAAATAAGATTTGTCGTAGATATCAGACTCAGACATCGTTGTGCTTATTCATTCTGCCATTTTGAGGTCTGCTGTGAATAATTCAAAATTGTTAACTTAGTGTCTGCTTTTAACAGGATACGGTAATAATATACTGTATACAATATATAACATTAATAGAGTGGCTTGATATCGCGGAAAAGCACACATATTACACGAGCTGACGCCGACAAAGAAATAGACTACTATATAACTATATACATTTGCAGCCTAAAAAGGGACACGATTTGTAATTCTTTCCAATTTACATAATTTCGGATTTCCAGTAATATCGGATCACCAGAAGCTACGCTACGCTAGCGTTTCCCTTTAAAGTTTATTGCACGGTTAATTACATTTAGTAATAGTTAAGAATTGACAGGAAAACATTGATTGATAATCGTATCGCTAGTCAGATTCACTGACAATGTTGTGTTAATAATTGAATTATAAATTATGTTCTTCTAAGTTCTTCTACCCCAGGTACTATATAATATAGATTAGCAGTTTTCTGCGTATATAGTATATAATTCATATAATATAATAATATATATATGGAGCTTAACATAGCTAATATAATAAATATTCAGTTTGACAAGTCCATAAAAAAAAACAGTAAATCTATCTCCGAGTAGTTTACTAAAAACCACACTTATTCTTATTAGCTAATTAATTCGGCTTGGGGTTTTCTGTCTTCTTTAAATGATTATGTGACTCATCATGAAGACATTTCAGGAGTTTCTATGAATTTTAACATTTTAACATCATTCATGAAAATGATGGGTTTCCTTAGGGATGCTTCAGTTATTTCACCACCCCAAATTTTTTGCTATATACTATATACATTGTAAATTATATTGCTTCAAGAATATTGAGCTTGTTGAAGCTAATTATCATTATACAGAAGCTTAATTGAGAACTCGCTGTCTATTCTAACACTAACAGCTTTTGAGCAATGTATTGTGCATGACTTAGTTACAGCCAATGACTAAAAAACAGTTTTTTTGGTCATCCCTCAAGTGAGTCATGCATAAGAAACAAAGCATTAATAATGATGACAGATATTGATGGGGTTCGTAAAGGCTGTATTAGTATAAAAGAAAATGAAATTCTTAATAGTCCACTTTATACAAGCATATTATTATAGAATTGGTTATATTTTCATCTAATTATATTTACATATAATTTTGCAGTAACTAGGTACATGTGAATCTATGGTGAAGAAGTGACGGACGCAATTCGTCATCGAGCTAACTGCGTTTGACATACAGCTGAGGACGATTTGGCAGCAGACTGCTTTGCATTGGTTTTTATACAATGGTGCAGGTCATTCAGAAAACAGTGGCAAACTACTGAATGTAAAGTTGTCAAGTAATCACTAACAGCCAAAAAATGCTGGGTTTGACTGCCACATCCTGCAAAAGGATATGCAACTATTTTATTGTTTGGTACGGTACATCATCATCACGCACCCTGCCGACTGGTGTAGGTGTTCATGCATCTCCACAGAGTCAAGCAGAGTCTTTGGTGTTGTAGGTCAGTTCTAGTGATGATATTCTTCCCAGTCCTTTCAGCATCATCATCACGCACCCTGCTGACTGGTGTAGGTGTTCATGTATCTCCACAGATCTGGGTCTTTGGTGTTGTTGGTCAGTTCTAGTGATGATATTCTTCCCAGTCCATTCAGCATCATTTCTCTCAGTCTGACTGACCCTGCCTCTTCTCCCATTGATCTGTCCACTCATATTTTCCAGTGCCTGTCTTCTCATGACATGACCAAAGAATGCTGGGTCTCCTTCTTACATTTGTATATAATATTCTACCTTCATTAGCCTTTTTAATTACCCCCGAAAAAAACCCAGTGCAATGAAGTCGACTCTGTCGACTTAAAAAAAGACTTTTTTAATGCACTTGTTGTTGGTTACTCTGGCTATGTAAGGTATTTGCAACATACATCTAAGAAACCACATCTCTATAGCCTCCAAATTCTTCCTAATTTGTTCATGTTCCCTGATTCACTGCCATACAGCTACAATGTTCTGTATATTTCGGTGGTCTCTGACATTCAAAAGTAGGCACAGTTCAGTTATTTTGGTAATTATTAAACACCAGTGCATAAGTGGAATGATATCACTTATATATACATTAGTGGGTGTGTCAAAACACACTTCTGTAATTTGGCAGTTGGGTATTTGTGTCTATCCTTTAATAACTGAAATGGACAATTAATTCACAAACATACTATCTCTGTTTATAATTGTACCTAAACCTCCTGTGACAGCGTAGTAGTAGGTTTGTTCTACACACCAGTCAGTTGGACTTACTCATTCAGAAAGCAGTGACAAACTACTGAATGTAAAATTGCCTAGAAATTTAACCTGCGGTTGTTCGCTGTGTCTTGCGAAGGACACCTACCAAAATTGATGTTGACAAAATTTATGTAGAAAGGCTTGAATGAGATACTGCTGGATTTCAATCCGTCAATTATATCTAGCTTTAATAATTGACACATTTTTAATAGAAATATCATAATAATGGCTATTTTAAAGTGGAAGTCATTTAAAGAATTATCATTCTACAGTAAGGCAGGTTGAATCACTAAATGAGAAAGGAGTTTCCAATTAAATTTATAATAATAATCAGTTATAAAATTCTTATATTTTTATGGCTTTTAGATGTATAATCTTATTAGTTGTAGGCTGTGCATGCTTATCCACACATTGGTTTTGGTTTAACCCTTTTCAAGGCACATATATTTCCTTTTTTAAACTCTGAACAAGCAAGATTTTTCAGGTTTTCAGTAAGATTTAGGGTTACATTAGTAAAAACATCAAATCTAAGGTCTTAGTGAACATGTTTTTGTGAAATAAAAAAACAAAATAAAGGAAAATGAATGCATGTTTATTATTTTACTTACATTTGAAATAAATAATATAATGTTGCCAGTAATCCACACATATTTACAAAATACAACATATTGTTTGTGATTGTCAGTCATCTATACACTATTTACAAACACTCTGCCCTACTTTCTTCAGCCACATATTATCAGAATCACTTTCTTCAAAGTCCGAGAGATCCGAAGTGTGTACACTGCTTACACTGATATCTAGCTCCGATTCTTCGTGCACTTCATTGTCACTTAAATTGAACCCAGTGAAATCTCCGCTATAACTTGAAGAATCGTCAAAATCCATTTTGAAAAACAAAGCATAAAAACTCTGAATACTGTAAAAAAAATCAGATCAAATTTAAAGAAAACACTTGCAAATGGCGCCCAAGCTATAAGCTATCAGCAAAACTGGAAGTAAACAATGGAAAGTCTCTGCAGTCTCGAGATCGCATGTTTACAACACTTAATTGTCATGGACACTTTTAAACGTTTTGCCCGTTCAGTAGTAAAGACGCTTTTGGCTGCTGTGCCCTGTAAAGGGATAATACCCAACAGTGGTAGATTTATTTTTAGATTACTATGGCTCTGGGGTCTATCCAGCTTCATAAAAGGGGTACTTGATAATTTACAAATTGTTCTAGAAATTGGCCGTTATAGAAATGTGGCAGAGCATGGGACTGGTCATCCGCTCATTATGCCTTCTGGTAGAATATGTCAAGGCCTAACATTCCACATCTCAATGTCAAGAGACTACCTTTACCTTTAGCAATTAGTAAGTAATATAATAAAAGGCATTTCAAGGTTTGTAATTAATATGTATGGCACTCTCTTTCTAGGTCCTTGATTCTTCATTCACATCTGAGTGCAATGTCAAATTAGTAGTCTGAAGTGACAGTTTTAGTGGCTTATCTTAATATCACCAAGCACATATAAAGATCTGCAGCATGGCGAACGAGTGCAGTATTAAAGTTATATGCCGCGTGCGTCCGCTCAATGAGTCAGAAGAACGGGCAGGGAGCAAATTTGTCCTGAAGTTTCCTACAGATGATTCAATAAACATTGCGGTGAGTGAATTAGTAAACAGTAATAGTGTTTTTTAAAAATATATATTAGTTTCTGTATTAGCCTTCTTCAGAGGTGTCAGGTCTTAGATATGACTGAGCTATCGTATGACAGTAGACAGTACTACCTGCTTTCTGTTAGTGCCGAATGTTGGACGGCGCTGACCAAACCCGACACTCCACATTGTGCCAACTGCTTCAGGCGGATGATTGCAATTGGGAGGGTACAAACCTTACCCTAGTGTGAGGAAATGCAACCTAAAGACTAAATGCCATGGCAGGGCAGACTACGCCCTAAGCCTTGGTTGGCAACTGATCTAGGATTGAAGCTCTGATATGCCGACAATTTGAGCATTGCTTTGCTGATTCGGCAGCTTCTGCTGCTTGTCTTGTTCCAGGCGTATTGGTGTGACCTTTCCTCTGGAGTAAACTAAGCAGGCCGAGAGAGGGATCATGCTGCATGGGCAACACATGGTCTCTAAATTCAGCCCGGGTTTTGTGTTATGGAGAGGCATAACTCCATTTTACAAACTATCGACTGTCAAGACGTCAAGGTGCCAGTCAGTATTAGCTTACAGTTGCATTGATCTATGCTGAATCCCTGGTAGGGTCCGAATTCTGGTCCGGGATTGATCCAGGCAGAAACGGGCACCAGAGATCTCTCAGGTAAAGAAAAGGTCCCCTGTATCACCCTCACCATGTTACTCACTGACCCGTCAAAAGTTAGTTTCATTGCCAAACACGTGAGCCTTACACACTATATTCAGTATACCTTAATGGGTTGAAAGTAGGTTTTGACTTTTAATTTCATAATAATGTTGAAGTTAATATGATTATTATGAAAAGTATTTGTTGATGACTGTCGTTGTCAACAGACGCGAACCCAATGCCCAGGGCAGTGACATTAGGTCTGAGTCTGTTGACAATGACATACTTAATACTTGTGGAGGAAACTTAAGTATCTCACCCGGCCCTTTGTACTGTGTTGATTTATGCTCTGGTTATATTTTAATATGCCTCTGCAAGCATGAAGTTTCAGTGCTGTCTTGAACACCCCACTGGTTTATGAGCTTGGAGAGAGGAAGAGGAGCTGCAACATTCTCCTCATGATGGTACTGTGGTACCAGATTAGGAAAGACTTTACATCAGCCTCACTGTCAAAGTTGTAAGCCCTTTTATTTGGGCTTAGGCAACTTGAATTGACTTAGGCGTTGAAATTAAGTTTTCCAGGGGATTTTCAAACAACTAGAACTTAATGCTTAGGAAAAAATGTTGGATATCACAGAGATATCCTGTACCATGCTGATCATGTTTCTCCAGAACCATATGTTTTCTCTGCTGTTAAGTTTGACCAACATTCACAAAAGGCAACAAATAAATTACTGAAAGTCAGTCATGGTACACAGCCTGTGGTGCTATTGAATGATGCAGAATCAATACTTGACGACTGCAGTCTTGGAAATTGCCAGTAATACGGACAGTACTTTCTGATTAGCCAGCCAGCATAAAGTCACCTTACAATAGATACCATATCATTGTAGAGTGCCTGGAAATGAGAGAGCTGATCAGCTAGCTAAAGGAGAAGCAACAGAACAACAACCTGATGTATACCACATACATGACACATACCACCAAAAGAATTAAATCAATGTGAAGAAGATAGCCAACACAAGACGGTTACCATTTTATCTATAGACCAGAAAACAATTCTGCTCCTCAGAACAGGATATACTCGATTACACAGTCACATATAAACAAAATTTGAGATTGGTGAATCAGCCATGTGCACATGTGGATTGGCACCACAGACAGCAGATAACATATCTCAAGGCTGCCCAAAAACAACATATCTAGGCAAACTTCTGGCCTAGAGAAACAACAGTGGAGGATACTCTATGAACAACTGAGTCAACTAAATAAGACAGTGAAGTTTATACAAGAGACAACATTTCAGATATAGACAAATTTCAAGCGAAGACGAAGAAGAATTCAATGTAGATCTTCTTCTTCTTCTTCTTCAGCTGTTCCGAGCCATTGAGGTTCTTTGCTGCAGATACAATCCGTCTCCATTCGTCTCTCCGGTGGACCTTCTCTTGCCAGTCATTGATTCCAAGTGCTTGTAGGTCTGTATATGTATTATCTCTCCACCGTCTTCTTGGTCTACCTCGGGGTCTACGGTCATTTATTTCCTGAGTGTAAGCGAGTTTTGTTTCCCTATTATCTTCCATTCTTTCTATATGCCCCAGCCATTGTAGTCTATTAGCCTTCATGATACCAGTGATTAGCGGGGACTTAAACAGATCATAAATGTCTTTGTTACTTCTTCTTTTCCACTCTCCACTTTGTGTATCCCTAATGGGTCCAAAGATGCGTCTTAAAATTTTGTTCTCAAAGGTTTGTAACAAGGCTTCGTCTCCTTTCGTTGTACTCCAGGTTTCAGAGCCATACAGCACAACTGGTCTGATCAGTGTTTTGTATATTGTGATTTTGGTGTTACGAGATAGCACATTTGATTTTAGTAAAAATTAAACAGACAGCACCTGACATTGAAAGAAAAATATGAGACAGAGATAAAGACAAGAGTCAGTATATCCAAGGCCTTAAAAGACTGAAATACCACTACCAGCACACAAATCTATTTATTGAAAGGTGCGGTTTGTTCTTCCTTGTGAAAACAAATTCTTAATTATAATTAATACAACTGACAAAAAACTTGAGGTAGTGGAATTATTGTATTTGAGAAAAATGTTGCAGATGCCTAAGACATAGAAGAAAACGACACATGCTAAAATATTGACAGCTGCAAATGTTACTAATCACTAATTTAGGAAAAGACACATGAAATTTATGGGACATACCAACAGATTTCGAACAACTTCTCAACATTCCATCAGATGTCACAGGAATTGAAGAGACCTACACAGATGTCACCGAAGAACTAGAACCAGACATACTAAAAGAAGAAATTATAGAAGCCATCAGATTAGCTCCATTGAACAAATCACCAGGACAGGATGAAATACCAAATGAACTAATTAAAGCAGCAAGAGAAGTAGGAACAGCTTGGCTACATAGACTATTCAACCATGTTTGGGTAGAACAACAGACACCACGAGACTGTGGAAACGCCATAATTATCCCAATTTGGAAAAATAAAGGCAGCAAAAGAGATTGCACACAATACAGAGGCATTTCACTGTTGAGTCATACTGGGAAAATATTTTGCAAAATTCTTGAAAAAAGATTACGAACTACTTTAGAACCCCAGCTACCCCTCTGCTGTGTGTCCACCGTGACGAGGTAGAGGGGCTTGTGCGTCCCAATGACCCCAAGAGCTATGCCGACGGTAGCACAGCTACTGGTAGGGCCACCCATGTCGGACAGGTCAAGGGAGAGGGACCAGACGAAGAGACACACAAACCTGCTGCCTTGTAGGTAGACTGGGGACAGTCAAAGGCTAGGGAAAGCACCCCAAATACATGCTTGTCGAAATCGGATGTACTGAGCCACAGGCTTGACAAAGCAGTGCAACGTGAAACCTGCTGCCTTGTAGGTAGACTGGGGACAGTCAAAGGCTAGGGAAAGCATCCCGAATAAATGCTTGTCGAAATCGGATGTACTGAGCCACAGGCTTGACAAAGCAGTGCAACGTAACTTAATTCATGATGTCACAAATCAAAATTAATCGATATGGTGCTAATCCCGTGAAGTCCCATCAGGCGGTGATAGTGCCGGGCCCCCTGCCTCGAGGGGGTCCACCCATGACTACTGGTGGTCACCTTCCCCTGTGCTGTGGAGTCAAGGCACAGAGGAGTAGGTTAAGAGCTATTGACCAAATACCCCGGACACTCAACATACTACAGTGGAATGCCGAAGGAGTTTACAAGAAGAAAGACTCCCTAACACATCGTCTTCATAAAGATAGAATAGATGTGGCATGCATTCAAGAGACACACCTCAACGCCAATCACAAATTCTCAGTCAGAGGATATCAGGCCACACGTTTCGACCGCGAAGGACACAAAGGAGGAGTTCTAATACTTACACGAAATACAATACCTTGCAGCGAAGTATCTGTGATCTCTGACAACCAAACGGAAATTATAGGTGTTGACATAATGATAAAGGACGTGAAAATAAGAATCTACAATCTGTATAGCCCAGCAGATAAGGACCTTACACTCTCAAACATGAAAATAACTGACACAAACTGCATTATTGTCGGAGACTTTAATAGCCGTTCAGAAAGATGGGGATACCCAGATACTGACAAAAGAGGAGATGAATTGGAGGACTGGGAAATAGACTCAAATCATGTGGAAAGTCCAAATCGAAAGCTCGCTGTGTGGGCTTCATAAAAGGTGGAAAAGTGTCCTAGTGGCATGAAATGGAATATTGCTTGGATAGCAAATCCATTACGTGGAAAGTCCGAATCAAAAGCCCATTGTGTGGGCTTCATAAAAGGTGGAAAAGTGTCCTTGTGGCATGAAATGGAATATTGCTTGGATAGCAAATCCATTACGTGGAAAATCCGAATCAAAAGCCCACTGTGTGGGCTTCATAAAAGGTGGAAAAGTGTCCTAGTGGCACGAAATGGAATATTGCTTGGATAGCAAATCCATTACATGGAAAGTCCGAATCGAAAGCTCACTGTGTGGATGTCATCTGCAGACTGCATACTTCTGGTTTCCGGAAGAACAGCCTATGGTGAACGGAAGGCCCAATATACGGAAGTGAGGCTAAGCAGCCATGTGCAGGACGTGACGATTCCTTGGGTGAGCCCAGTACCAGAGCGCTATGTATCGGCTCTGCAAGTATGGAAGCCTCCTTGGATGGCGGGGAATGCCCATGGTCTGCCCCTGCCTTCCCTTGAGGGCTGACCAGGATCTTTGGCTGTTCTATATGGACCAGCTGGGATGGGGGATAACACCACAACAGTGAGAGTCAAACGTCCTAAGAAACCCCCGGGAAGGTTAACCCGGTCAACAAATGCCAGCAGAAGTCGGATGTGTCGGCCTAACGGCGCAAGAACGCAGCTCTGCTGTAAACAGGCACAACGCAATCACATCCGGAAAAAAACTCCGGATGAACGAAGAAGAAGAAGAAGACTCAAATCTCCATCTACTCAACAAAGCGGAAGACACACCGAGCTTCTACTCCAGAAGATGGCTTACCACTTCTACTCCAGACTTAGCTTTCTGCACAGGAGACATCCTCCACAAAATCGATCGCCATGTGCTGGACCAATTAGCAGGTAGTGACCACAGACCAATCAAGCTTGAAATGAATATGGAGTATGTTCCACAGGAGCAAAAGCCCTTGCCCCGCTGGAATTACAAACGAGCAGATTGGGACAGATTTGCCATACTAACAGACAAATATTGTGAAAACATAAATACACGATATGGCAACATAAAGCAAATGGTGGAAAGTCTAAACAGAGCGATAATACAGGCAGCCACTGAGTCCATTCCAAGAGGAGCGAGGAAAAATTACAAACCATACTGGACTGAAGAACTACAAAGTTTGGAGGACAAAGTTGAAGATGCCAGGAAGACAGCAGAGAGAGAACAAACAATTGAAGCAAACATCTCTCTCAAAGCCATCTCAGCAAAATATAAAAGAACAGTAAATCAAACAACAAGAGATTGTTGGAGGGAAAAAACAGAAAACCTGAATTTTGACAGGGATGGAAACAAACTATGGAAACTAGTGAAAGCCATGAACAATGAAGGACCTAGAAACAAACAAATAACAATTAAACAAGGAAATGCCTTGCTTACAGGCAAAAAGGCTGCAAATGCACTAATGGAACACTATGCAAATGCAAACCACATTGATATTACAACCGAACAGAAGAAAGCAATCAAAGACAAACAGACACATCATAGAAATACAGAGACAGCAGCAGAATATATGATGGCAAATCTAACAATGGAAGAAATGGAACAGGCAATGAATACCCTAAAAAAGAAGAAATCACCAGGAAAGGATGGAATCACAAATGAAATGCTAATAGGACTAGGCACCAAGGCAAAGAAGAAACTACTAGCAGTCCTAAATAACAGCTGGAAGAGAGGAATAGTCCCACAGGCATGGAAGGAAGCTATACTAATACCAGTCCCAAAGAAAGGAAAAGACCTGGAAGAACCAAATGGCTATCGACCTATCAGTCTACTGAGCTGTGTAGGAAAATTAATGGAACGCATTATCAATGGCAGGCTAACATGGCATCTGGAAGAAAACAAACTCTTAACACCACACCAAGCAGGATTCAGAAAATACAGATCCACTGAAGATCAAATAACCTATATAGCTCAGGAAATAGAGGATGCCTTCCAAGAGAAAAAGCACACACTAGCAGTCTGGATAGATTTAGAAAAAGCATTTGATAAAGTATGGAAGGAAGGACTGAAAGTAAAACTGCAAAACATGCATGTTTGTGGAAAAATGTATAAATGGATCAGCCACTACCTTGAGAACAGAACTGCCAGGACAAAAGTACAAGGACAAACAAGCAAAATGATGCTGCTGGAGCAAGGTGTCCCCCAAGGAGGAGTTCTTTCACCAACATTATTCCTAGCATATATAAATGACATCACAGAAAATTTTCCAGCCAGAGTACACACATCCTCCTTTGCAGATGACCTAGCCATATGGACATCTGAAGAATATATTAGTACAGCTAACAGCAGAATACAGCAAGCCTTATTAGCGCTAGAGGACTGGTCAAAATCATGGCTAGTGAAGATAAGTGAGGAGAAAACAACATGCACAGTGTTCTCCCTCTCAAATAAAACTCAGCAACCTAAGCTGGTATTGAATGGAAAAATATTGCGCCATGAAGAAAATCCAAACTATCTAGGAGTCACCTTTGATCGTCGCCTGACATGGAAGACACAGGTTGAGAAAAATCGAACAAGAGCAAGGCAGAGAATGGCAATCATGAAAAAGCTTGCTGGTACAACGTGGGGAGCAGATGAGAAAGTTCTCAAGAAGTTATATACTGGACGGGTGAGGCCAGTACTGGAATATGGCATTGCAGCTTGGGCAACAGCAGCTAAGTCAAACTTTAACAAAATAAGTAGAGTCCAAAACCAAGGAATGCGAATCATAACTGGAAGCCTGAAGACAACGCCTATTAATGAACTAGAAAAGATCACTTGTTTACAACCAATGCAGGATAGAAGAGATAGCAGAGCCCAGCAACAAGCAGAAAAATTTAGAAGATTGACAGACCACCCTATGTACAACAGATTTAATGGTTTTGGAAAGGGAAGACTGAAGCGTAGCAACTTTGTAGAAACTGCAAAACGAAGGATTAGGGCAGATCCTATACTTAACATATCAACAGTCAAGCCCATACACAATGCACACAACTTCCCAGCTTGGAGACAGCAGCAACTGCCTGAGATGATAGAAAACATTCCTGGTATTGAGAAAAAGAACACTCAGCATGAAACCGAAAGAAGAGAAATAACCCTAAACTACATAAAAGAACATTACCCAAGCAGGAATTGGACCCATGCATATACAGATGGATCAGCCAAAAATTCAATAGAGAATGGAGGAGGAGGAATTCTCCTAAATTTAAAAAATGGAGTGAAAAAAACACATTCAATGGCAACTGGAAAATTTTCAAGTAACTTCAAAGCGGAGGTAGAGGCTTTGAAAACTGCAGCAGAAATGCTCCTGATGGAGGAAAATAAAGAGAAGCAAATAGCTATCTTCACAGATGCAAAGTCAGCTGTCTCAATACTCAAGAGCAATAACAGCACAGAACTAACTGACCTAAGAGCAGCACTCCATGGTCTATGCCAGAAATCCAAAAAAGTTGTAATACAGTGGATCCCATCACATTGCAGTATACCTGGAAACGAAGAGGCTGACAGACTGGCAAAAGAGGGCGGACGACTACCACAGCCTGACATAGACATAACCTATAATGAGGCAAAGAGGTTGATAAAAAGCACTTATAGAACCAAATGGGAATCTGAGCATCCAGGCCATCAGAAGGATGATGCATATTACAAACTCGACCGAAGAGAACAAGTAGCAATCTTCAGACTCCGCACAGGACATAACAGGCTGAAATACCACTTGTTCAATAAACTAAAGATAGGAGATACTGATGAATGTAATTGTAGAACTGGAAAAATGACAGCAAAACATTTGCTGCAGGATTGCCCAATGTATGCAGAACAGAGAAAGATATTTTGGCCCACACCTGCTTCATTTGAGGACAAGCTCTATGGAGATATCAACAAGCTCAAGTTGACCGCAGCTTACTTTAACTACTTACAGGTTGACATTTAAAGGTGCATGAAGACCCAGAGGCATGAAATGAAATATTGCTTGGATAGCAAATCCATTATGTGGAAAGTCCAAATCGAAAGCTCGCTGTGTGGGCTTCATAAAAGGTGGAAAAGTGTCCTAGTGGCACGAAATGGAATATTGCTTGATAGCAAATCCATTACGTGGAAAGTCCGAATCAAAAGCCCATTGTGTGGGCTTCATGAAAGGTGGAAAAATGTCCTAGTGGCATGAAATGGAATATTGCTTGGATAGCAAATCCATTACATGGAAAGTCCGAATCGAAAGCTCACTGTGTGGATGTCATCTGCAGACTGCATACTTCTGGTTTCCGGAAGAACAGCCTATGGTGAACGGAAGGCCCAATATACTGAAGTGAGGCTAAGCAGCCATGTGCAGGACGTGACGATTCCTTGGGTGAGCCCAGTACCAGAGCGCTATGTATCGGCTCTGCAAGTATGGAAGCCTCCTTGGATGGCGGGGAATGCCCATGGTCTGCCCCTGCCTTTCCTTGAGGGCTGACCAGGATCTTTGGCCGTTCTATATGGACCAGCTGGGATGGGGGATAACACCACAACAGTGAGAGTCAAACGTCCTAAGAAACCCCCGGGAAGGTTAACCCGGTCAACAAATGCCCGCAGAAGTCGGATGTGTCGGCCTAACGGCGCAAGAACGCAGCTCTGCTGTAAACAGGCACAACGCAGTCACATCCGAAAAAAAAACTCCGGATGAACGAAGAAGAAGAAGAAGAACCCCAGCTAAGCGAAACGCAGCTTGGATTTAGGAAAAACAAAGGATGCACAGACGCCATTTTTGCTCTTAGACAACTTATAGAAAAATCAATCGAATTCAATGAAACACTCTACTTAGCCTTTGTCGACCAAGAAAAGGCATTTGATAGGGTAGATAGAAACAAGCTGTGGGAAATCCTTAAACAATATGGAGTGAGTACACATCTAACAAACCTATGTAGAAGTTTATACAACAACAGTGAATGCATAGTGAGAGCAACTGGAGGACACTCAGAACCCTTCACCATAAGATCTGGAGTACGACAAGGTTGTGTCCTGTCCCCTCTCTTGTTCATAACATATATAGACAACATATGTAAAGAAACCAACCAAGCAAAGACAGCAAGAATACCGCATGACGAGAACACAGAAGAAGAACCATCTGCAAATCTAACCATTAGAGAACTCCTGTTTGCGGACGACCAAGCACTAATAGCAAAATCAGAAGCTGAATTACAAGACCGCATGAATAGTCTAAACGAAATGTGTAGGGAACATAACATGAAAATTAGCACAAGCAAAACAGAGGTAATGACTATAACTAAAGAAGAACAAACAGCAACAATTCACCTAAACGAACATCCCTTGAAACAAGTAAAGAGCTTCAAGTACCTAGGAAGTATAATATCATCAAATGGCAGATCAGAAGACGAGATCGAAAATAGGTGCAATAAGGCAAATCAACTCATTGGACAAATGGCACCAATACTAAAGAACAAACATGTATCAATAACTACTAAGAAAGCACTTTACAACACAATCTTCCTACCAACTCTGTGCTACCAATGCCAAACCTGGACAATGACAGAAAAAGAGAAAAGAAAAATCACAACAACAGAAATGAGGTTTCTGAGAAGAATACTCAACGTATCAAGAAGAGATAAGATCAGAAATGAAGAAATCAGGACTAAAGTGGGGGTTAAAGCTGCTCTAGATTTTATTAGAAAGCAGCAAGTCAAATGGTTTGGCCATACAAGTAGGTTACCAGTCAACAGCATGCCACAACAAGCAATGATGTACAGACCAGATGGAAACAGAGGAAGAGGCCGACCACGTAAACGTTGGACGGAGGGAATAACAGAATCCATGGGAATGTCGATATACGAAGCCCATAACCGGGCACTCTCACGAAGTTTATACTTCATCTCGACACCGCAAGGTACAAGAGGAACATGATGAGATGAGATGAGACCAACAGAATGGAATAGAGAAATAAGTTTATCTGGGAAAATATTAGGCAAGAGAAATGAATACAAAGATATGCATGGAAAACTGAAACATGTAGGCAACCAATAATTATATAAAGAACATCAACTTTATTACTGCATTAAATGCCAGAGAGGATTGGAGAAGCATGATCACCTTTGTCTGCTCCAGGCCATTCACCTGAAGAGGAACTCATAAATTACTTTCATAGAAAAAAAAATAAAAGGGAAAATGCATAACCAAGTGGATACATTTAAATGGCTATGGTCAGTTATAACATCAGATGAAAGGTGCGCAACAGAGTTAGAGCGAAGAATAGGTTAAGCAAATGCTGCATTTCAGAAAATAACAAGTATCTTTTGCAATAAGCCTATCATTGAATGTAAGAGAGAGATAGAGAGTGCTGAAATGCTATATAGAAATTGTTTTGCTGTATGTCTGTGGTTCTTGGAATGTAAATGAAAAAAAAATAGGAAGAACTTGGAAGCAACAGTGAAGTGAATGTTGCAAATTCCTTGGACTGTCAGAGTAACTAACAACAATTGCCTGAAAGAGGCTAATGAAACTAGAATATTATACAGTTTACAACAATAAGAAAGAGACAAACAGCTTTCTTTGATCATGTGATGAGAAGAGAGTTATTGGAGAACATCGTGACAACTGGAAAGATCAATGGGAAAAGAGGCAGAGGTAGCCCAAGAGAAATCATACTGGGTGGACTGAGATGGTGGCATGGAGGAATATCAGCAACAGAGTTGATCCAGAACACCAAAGACCAAGATGTGTGGAGAAACATGAACGCCAACACAGCTGACGGGGCGGATGAAGATAACAGAAAAACCAAGAGAAATCATACTGGGTGGACTGAGATGGTGGCATGGAGGAATATCAGCAACAGAGTTGATCCAGAACACCAAAGACCAAGATGTGTGGAGAAACATGAACGCCAACACCAGCTGACAGGGCGGATGAAGATAACAGAAAAACCAAGAGAAATCATACTGGGTGGACTGAGATGGTGGCATGGAGGAATATCAGCAACAGAGTTGATCCAGAACACCAAAGACCAAGATGTGTGGAGAAACATGAACGCCAACACCAGCTGACAGGGCGGATGAAGATAACAGAAAAACCAAGAGAAATCATACTGGGTGGACTGAGATGGTGGCATGGAGGAATATCAGCAACAGAGAACAGAACACCAAAGACCAAGATGTGTGGAGAGACATGAACGCCAACACCAGCTGACAGGGCATATGAAGATAACAGAAAAACCACTGATTACTTGTTTCAGTGTTATCCCGTTGTCTGTCACTTACATTCTGGTTGTTTTATTTGATCCTTTCTTTTACTTTTTAGTCCTTTCTTTTCATGGTTGGTGGTTTCAATGTCTAACAATTCTTTCAATTGATTTTCATTTCTTGGTGTAAGCATAATCATCAGCACAACACAGATTATTTATACTTTGTCGGCGTCACCCCCACCCCCCTGTTTATTGCTCTCTTATAGGTCTCATTATATTCTCACTGTATAAAGAAACAATTTCTAGTGAGAGGACCTTGCCAAATGCTCCGTCTTAGAATAGGTGATAGTTGAAATAATATGACCGTCCATAGATATGTAATTAGTCTACTCAGTGCTGCTAATCCATGTTTTTAGAGCTATAAGCTTTGCTTTTTTCTTTTAAAGCTTTGCCTTCTACGCCTGTGGTTTCCAGCACATGATGGAGTGTATCAAATAAGTAAAGAGGTAAAAGGTGTCGGAGCAGATTAGGACAACAATGGCATGATGGAATCACCAATGTGAAGCAGCTTAGGGAGAAAACTAGGCTTGATTCCAGTGAATCAAGAGGAGAGGAAAAGACGCAAGCACTGGATAAGACACATACAGTGAGAAGACCTGATAGAATAACAGAAAAGTTTTTTATCAGGAACCCACAGGGCAAATTAAAAAGAGGGAGGTCTAAAACACATGAAGAGGAGGATTGGAGATGCAGATGAAGACATGAAATGAGTTACAGTAGATAGTGAAAAGACTCTTGTAAACATACTAGACCCATATATGGACCATTGTGCTTCTGCCAGCATTATCACTGCACCTAACTGACCTTGGGAAGCCAGCTTCTTTCTCCACCCATTTTTCTGTCCTCATCTTCACCTTGATGGTTAGCTATAACCCAATAGACATTGTTGCAGCCATGTTGCCTTTTTCTTACTCTGTTCACAGCTTAAGGAATCATCCTCCTGCTCGCTACTCCTAGCAGAAGTTATCTTTTCCCTTGGGCTAATTCTTTTACGGGCTTGTGTCCTCTTTGTTGTGTACTATCCTTCTACTATCATTTTGAACTTTTTATTGCGATTGTTTCTTTGATGATTACAGTGTCAGACAAGTTCTCAAGATAAACTCGATAATATTCTCCAGTTCCCCTTTAGTTCCATACAGCTTAGAGTTAGTGTTGCTTTTATGAGTCAGTGTACATTTCCTAATTTGCTGTACAGAGGATAATCCTGCAGAGCAACATCAACAGTTTGCTTAAAACTTTTTGGATTCACTCTTGGTCTTTTACCTTGGATTTGTTTGGTGTATGTTTTTTGTTGTTCTGTCTGAATTGATTGATTCTTGATAATATTCTGATGAACATAGTGAGCAGCAGTAATACAATAATATTTGATTGCCATTGATAGGTTTGCTTAATTTCTTTCCATTTATTCAGTTACCTTTAGTTTCTTTTAAAAAAAATAATTACTGTCCATTCTAACATTGACATGGTATTAAGATAATGGTTTGGCTTTGCTGCCACAATGGTATGGGGAAAGGAAATATAGGCTTAAAATAGGATAGCATACCATTGTTAGTGTGCATTTTTGGCATGTCAGTAGTGTTTCCTGTGCATTAATTATCATTCTTTATTTTATTTATTATCACGAGAAACATATGATTGTGTTCCTGTCTAGAATGTGATGCCTTTCACACAAACTTGAGTTAATTTATATACTTTAAGCATACAGTCAGTTCATCCAGCTTTTTTTCATGTTTGTTGTTGTTGTTATTTCAGGGAAAGTTGTTTGTATTTGACAAGATAATTAAGCCAAATGTAACCCAGGAATATGTGTATGATGTGACAGCAAAGCCTATTGTTGCAGGTAAATTGTGTGTTATCACAGTGGTGTTATTTGTCCTCTTATTCTTCTGATGTGTACTTAGTACTTATTTTTGGGACATGATAAAGCAGCAGAATGATATTTGTGTGTGTGTGCGCGTGCGTGCTTGCGTGTGGGGGGGGGGGGGGGGGTTTGGGAATTGGGTTGAAGAAGAGATAAATATTCTGCTTGAAATATCAGATTAAAAAACTGGTCAGTGGTTCTAACCAATGGAAATACCGGTGCCATATACTTGCCTCTGGTTTCACATGCTAGGAAATAATGATCCCAGATACTGGTCTGTGGTCTCAAACTCTTAGAAATATTGATCCTACATTCTAGCCTCTGGTCTCAAGCGCTTGGAAATATTGATTCGAAATACTGGTCTCTGGTTTCAACCACTTTGAAATGCTGGCCCAATACCCTAGCCACTGGTCTTAAATGCTTGGAAATGTTGACCCCAAATACTGGCCTCTGGTTCAAACACCTTGAAACATTGATCCCAGATACTGACCTCCAGTTCTGTCAGAGTTAATGATTATATTTGTTTATCTGTAAATTCACCCTGACATTTTGTTACACAATGTGTTCCAATTGGTTCTCCTTAAAAACACATCACATATATCTTGCATTATTTATTTTAACAATGGTAAATGTTTTAGCTTACTCATGTTTAATATAACATGGTGCACGGTAACCTGTTGTGGCCAAGGCCCTTTGGAATAATGTGTATATTGTGAAAGAACAAATAAACCTGGAGAGAATGGTACTGCAGGGAGAAGATGACAAAGAGGGCATGTGGAAATGTCCTACGTGAGGTGATGTCAATTCTTGGTCAATATAACATCTGACATGCAGAGTTGCACACGTTGTTTATGATTTGTGTACAATACTTCCAAGCGTTTGAGACCAGAGACTAGTATTTGGGGTGGATATTTCCATGAATTGGCAATATAGAATTTCATTGTCGGGAAGGTTAACCCGGTCAACAAATGCCCGCAGTAGTTGGATGTGTCAGCCTAACGGCGCAAGAATGCAGCTCTGCTGTAAACAGGCACAACGCAATAACGTCCGGAACAAAACTCAGTGTGAACGCAGAAGAAGAGGAAGAATTTCATTGTTGGTAGAAGCTTGATTTAATTCAGTCACCCAACTCAGCAGAAATACTTCTCTGATATGCAGTAACAGTATTACAGTTGGGCTTGTAGTAGGCAGACATGACAGATCCTAGACTTAATTCATGTGTAAGAGAGCAGATCCCTGCATTGTGATTAGTGTGTCTACAGTGAACACACTTTTGATCATGAAAATAAACATGTAACTCAGTTGTAGAAAATGAAATTGCAGAATTGGATATTTATTTTCTTTTAATGATGCAAAAAAGCATAATTCAAAATTATACTGCGCTATTGCCACCCTGTTTGTGCATATTGTAGTTAATAAAACATGACGATAACCGTATTAGACGCAAAGGGTGTTTCATCCAGGTAACACGCAAACACATACACACACACACATATTCACACACTCTTCATAGGCTGCCTAGTTTGAATTAGACTGGTGATTATGACTCAATGACTCATCTGATTTACTGTCTACTACCACTACCACCACCACCACCACCACGACCACTATACTACTACTGCTTCTACTACTACGGCTGCTGCTGCTGCCACTACTACTACTACTACTACTACTACTACTACTACTACTACTACTACTACTACTACCACTACTACTACTACTACTACTACTACTACTACTACTACTACTACTACTACTACTACTACTACTACTACTACTAATGTTGCTATCACTACTACTACTAATGCTACTATTACAACTACTACCATTAATGCTGCTACAACTATCATGGCCACTACACTATTGCTACTACTGCTAACTAATATTAGAACAACTACTGCTAGTATTAATTGTTACTACTAACTAGTTACTACTACTATTACTGCTACTGCTAGCAACATCTACTACTACTTGTATCTACTACTGCTCTGCTACTACACTACTGTCTACTAACTACTACTACTACTACACTACTGCCTGCAGAATATGGTAAGTTTTCAACATTACTTATCTTTTGTGTGAAAACTTGAATGTCTTTTGTGTGTTTGTGTGTGTCTATATACGGACATATATATGAATGCATGTGCAAATACATCAGATGAAAAGTGGCACATGCCTGACACAACCTTGAAAAGGTCAAAACCGTCTAGAAAAAAAACAACATAAAACGTGGAAATCTTCTTGGAAAATGTTGATGAATTTGGCACCAGCCCGTGAAGCATCCTACACCAAACATGGCTACTAGCCAATGAAGAGAGAAAAGTAAACTCTTTTTACATACGATTAACTCATAATGGACATGGAATTCCACATCCTTGGTGCAAGATTTTTCTGTCTCATTAAGTTTACATGTATAGTTGTTTCATCGCCTCCTACTTTTCCAACTTTTCTTTTTCTTCTTCTGTCCTTTATCCTCTAGTGCTCCCCCCCCCCCCAATCCTCCTCAATCAGCTTTATCAAATGGCTGATTGTCAGTCATGGACACTTAGTAAACAAGCATGACTATTTATCAAAGCAGCATAAATGTAGTTCTACAGAGAAGAAAATAAATGAATTAGCATATGAGTTAAAGAGGTCCAGGCAGGTATCGTACCGGACCAAGGAAACTGGGACAGTAGCTTCAACATGAAAACCATCTTTGACAAGCATGGATATTCATCTTGCGTGGTAGACTACAGTAAGGCCTTCAACTGTGTTCGGCATCATAAATTGGGAGACATTATGAGTGATATGGGGTTTCCAGCACATTTAATCCAGTTAACTGAATCATATTATCATGATCAACAAGCAGATGTAAGAGTAGCCGGTGATACATCAAACTGCTTTGAAATGCAAAAGACAGGGTTGCATTATCTCTCATTACCAATTCAACATGCACGCAGAAATGCAATTAGAAACATAAAAAATGATGATACCAGAGACAATTTTGATCTATTCATAATTGATGACTGGCACTGTGGCTTAGGGGCAGTAAACACTTTCACAATTCTCTGAGTCAAGAGTTCAAAATCAGTTGCAGGCGATTTGGAAGCATAGTGCTTTAAGTTGATTTCTGTGGTATACAGCATCATTCATTAAGAAAGCCTAGCAAACTACTGAGCATAAAAATTGTCTAGTAAATCACAAACCTCCAAAAAATGCTGGGATTGATAGTGACGTTCTGTAAATAACTAACATAATTAGTGGAAATCCAGTTCTTTCATATGCAGATAACCCGGTCCTCCTCTCAAATAGTGCTAAAGGATGAAAAGAATTGATCCTAACTGCCAAGAGACATTGTGAAGGTCAAATAATGTTGTTCGACACAACTGAATACCAACAACAACAGTCAACAATGAAGACACTGAAAAGGTTACAAACTTTGAATATCCTGGTCCCCATAACCAATAACAACAGGAACTGTCTAAAAGAAATTGGACGCAGGCTGGCCATGGCAATGATTAGCCATAGCACTGCTGAGATTACAGTATTTAGAACCCATGACGCAACACCAGCAAACTAGTTGAATTAATATTGTTGAGAACATACATCTTTCCTGTGGCAACATATGGATGTGAGTCATGGGCCATTTTGCAATATCTGAAGATCAGGGGTTTTGAGCTTAAATGTTACATAATAATTCTTAGAATATCATGGACCAAAGAGAAGAAAAATACAGAAATTCTACAAGATTTGAATATGTAAAAATACTGACTCATAAAACAATATTGTATTACAGAAGCTAAAATACTGTTGCCATTTTAACATAACAGAGAGTTGGACATTGAGAAGAGCTGGGCAAATAGACTGCTGCCCAGGCACAATTTCAAAAGTAGAAAAGCTACCGACAAAGAGAATATTTATAGTCCGTATAATTTTGGTATTGGGACTTCCAGTCAAGATGGCGGCGGACGGTTGTGTTGTATTGAGACCGCTCATTTTTTCACATAGGAGATGGATATATTCATCTCCTGCATGTAATTTGTGCACCAGGATGTAAGTCAGGAGTTTCTTCTCAAGATCTTCGCTGATGCTATGTAGTTTGTGCATCTGAGCGACAGGGAGGCCGCAATCGACAAGGCAGAAGAGGTGGAGCAAAGCGTTTTAGACTCAAATGTGACCGTCTCGGCTTCAAAAATATTCGTATTCTATATTGGAATTGTACCAGCGCAAAACAATGAGGCCCTATTCTGGAAAACCTGGTATACAGGAACGACATTGTAGCGCTTCAGGAGACGAGACTGGGTGTTAATTCACTCAATATTGCCGTCTTCCATTGTTTCTACAACAGGCGACACCTGGGAATGGCGATTACATGTCGAGATGGGATAGTGACGACATACAAATACAGGCAGTTAGAGTTCAATCCGGTCTACCATTCATGTTGGTTAATGTTTATGCCTGTAACATGAGTGTGGATTCCCAGAGGTGGCAGTGCTTAAGTGACATATTAGGTCATGAGAGGAATGTTGTTTTCTGTGGTGATTTCAACGCTAAAGGCAGATCATGGGGAAACATTTCCTCCAACACACAGGGGGAGGAGCTCGAGGCTGCACTTGAAACCATTGACCTGGTTACAGTGGCTGTGTCACCAGGACAGCAAGTCGTTCAGGTGATGAGGACAGTGTTATTCACCTGCCGCTGGTTTCTCCTTCACTCACTACAGTGTGTAGGAGGGGTGTCCTAGGGTACCACAGCAGTGACCACCACTCTTGCAGCTTATTGGTGGAGAAAGGCAGAACCAGGCAGCACAAGTCAACGGTCAAGACTTTCCAGTATGACAGTACCGGGCACGATGTCATGAGTAAAATAAGACGCGACAAGCGCAGAAAGCTGCATGGTAGGAAAAAAGCTGGAAGCAGCCACCTTGGTGGAATTTGGAGGTGGAAAAGGCCTGGGTGGATAAGCGTAGTGCTGTTAGGAAATGGCAAAATGACAAGAAGAACAGGGTTGCCTATCCTCATCTTTGTGTGCACTTAGAAAGAGAGATGCACACAAAAGTAAACTACTTAAAAAAACTGGTTATGGTGGTTAAAAGTGAAAAATGGGCAGAGTTGTGTCGAAGAGTAAACACAGACAAGTCATTGAAATTGTTCTGGCGACTACATAAAAGCATGAATGGGGTAGTCAAGAATAAGAGTATTCCTGACTTCCAAGGTGCTGATCTCATCTGGCAGAGGACTGACGAGAACAAGGACAAAGCCCTCTTCCAAAGCTATCTAGAGCAGAGCAACCAGACAGAAATGAGAGGCTGAAATCTTGCCAAGGAGATTACCTCAGATAGTTGTAAGGCTCAGAACATTTCAGATGAAGACACATTGACAGTGAAAGAGATCAAAGCTGTGCTTTGACGATAAAAAAACAGCGCTCCAGGGCCAGATGGCATAAGGTATGATGACATAATTGTATACCGATAATGAGCTAGAGAAACTAGCAGACATGTACAACAACAGTATAGGGAGTGCTAGCATCAAAGAGGAATGGTTAACAGCTATCTGACTCCCTTGCTGAAGCCTGCAAAGACCACACAAAAATTCAGGGATATCGAATAATAACCATGCAGAATACAATAGGCAAGCTGCTGGAGAAGTTAATTGCCAGAAAAATATCAAGCCAGCTAGAGAGGCAAGGTTTTTCCTCACCTACCCTGGGAGGATACCGTCCAAAAAGAGAAACCTGGACCAATGCAGCAGTTTTTGCCCATTATGTCTATGAAGGTTTCCACTCAGGCATTGAAACATTTGCTGCAGCGATTGATCTTGAGGACGCGTACAACAGAGTACCATTGGATTTTTTAATGCTTCAGCTTCTTGAACTCAAGATAAGTCCTTTCCTCCTTAGTTGGATCGCTGCAGCCCTCTTCCAACTGGAAAGTAGTTTTTAGATGTGGCAGCTGGACTTCGGAACCAACAACAATATATCCTGGCCTACCACAGGGATCACCATTATCTCCGGTGCTGTTCAACGCCTACACTGTGAGAATCACCAGCGAGCAAATCATAGGACCGGGGAGGACATTGTCGTATGCAGACGATGTTTTAGTGTATCGTCAGGGTAAGGATAGAGATCAGGTTGCTGTGGAACTACAAACCGAACTCAATCGCATAAGCACTTGATGTGTTGAAGCTGGGGCAATGGTCAACCCAACAAAGGCAACAGTGACATGGTTCTCTTTGAATAACCATATTGTCAACACCCCAACGCCAACTGTAAATCTGGGTTCAGAGACTGTGGAAAGAACGCAGGCAATGAATTACCTGGGGATACGATTTGATCGAAGCCTCGCTTATACTGAGCACTGTAGACCAGGTGATAACAAAGGCCAAGCGGGGTTTGGCTGCGATGCGGGTGATGGCGGCGGCAAACTGTGAGCAGCGCCATCTATGTCTTCTTTACGAGGGTCTGGTCCTTTCTGTTTTGGAGTATGCGATGGCGATCCTGACTCTCAGCCATAAGCAGATGGAAAGGATACAGAACGAAGCTATGCGCATTATTCTTGGATGTACAAGAGATACAGCATGCAGGGCGATGCGCTACCTTCTTGATTTTCCAACCATGAGGGACAGAATACAAATTTGCCGAGCACGTGCCTACCTCAGAGTCAACGCAAACACACAACATCCACTGCATAGCGAGATTAAGAAGGTAAAGGGCAGCAGGTTAAAAAGAGGAAAGTCGTGGATGGGTCAAGCCGAAGACATTCTTCAGCAGGTGTGTTCACTTGAGGACTTAGAACCTGGCGAGGAGTGGGTACAAGTGCCAACAGAGTTCTGTACATCCTTTTCAGTGTGCATCCAACTAGACAGGAAATGCAGACAAGAAAATCCAGCTGCTGTGGAGGCGGAAGTACAGGCTCTGATCTTCGAGAATTCTTTAGAGGATGATGCTGTCATTTACACGGATGGGTCGGTCGTTCGAGGAGTGAGAAGTTCATGGGCCTTTATGGCTCAGGCCGGAGGGAAAATTGTGAAGGAAGAGTCTGGTGCTTTTGCTTTGACCACAAGTAGCCTGACTATGGAAGTCATGGCAGTAAGTAAAGCAATAACATGGCTCGAGACACAGACATTCAATCGGGCATGTGTCCTTAGTGACTCAATGAGTATGCTCAGGAAGATAGAGATGGGGTGGGTCCGAAGAGAGTGGTTGCTGTCTCTGGAGCTGGTCTCGGTTGGCAAAGATTAGTTTCATTTTCGTGCCAGGGCATGCGGGTGTACAAGGAAATGAGCAGGCTGACAGGCTTGCAGGTAGGGCTACTGTGGAAGGCGGACGAGCCATGGACCAGGCAGACATTCTGAATGCTCTACGAGAAGTAAGTCGTTTACGAGAACCAAGTGATGACTGTGAGTCTACAACCATGGACAGGCTGTGAGAACAGCAAGTTAAAAGAGGTGTGGCCAAACAAGAATACTACGCAGGAAGCCAAAGAAGATTAATAATAAACCGGGATGCAGAGGTGTTTCCAAGGCACCAGGGTCGGGTTATATACTGGCCAAGACCTATTGACACGTCCTCATCGAGCGTCCTGGGCAACAGGTCCCTTCGGGGTCCTGGCTAAAGTTAGTAGGATCGCCGATTCCTCCGAAGTCAGAGAGTGTCTGCCTGTACGGCGAGGAACCACCAGCCTGCACACCAATAAGCCAGACATGGGACAACGGATACTCATGCAAACCTCAGGTCCTGTATGACATCACACTGGTGTTGGACAACAGGATGCCTTCATCCGACATACAGGACTTCGCGTTGGAGCTCAAGCCAACGAACACAAGCAAGCAAGCAATAATAAACCAACACAGAACTGGTGTCGTGAGCCGCTACGCACTGCGGGATTTACTGAGGAGGGGATCCAAGCACTTATGGACTGAATAGTTCAATGTGCAATGAGGATGATCTGTCGACTAACTAACTAACATTTTGGTATTGGAAGAGTTGATCCTGCCTGTCAAGATACCAGAGAAAATTGAAATATTTTTCTGAACTTTAAACAAGAAACGAGACTGACTACTGACAAAACTACCTCCAACTAAAAATGACAGTAATCAAGGAAGAAATAGAAAATGTCACAACTGCAAATGTATTGGCTCCCTAATCACCACCAGTGCAGGACATTGCAGACACCTTTAGCTTAAGAATGCATGAAGCAGGAGAACTAGCACAGGATGAAGAAACTTCACAGGGCCGTGATGAGAGCGAAATTCTGTAAAAGTCCTGCTACATTAAGATGATGGTGATTCTGATATACACACAACGGGATCCTAGCTGGTGCCACAGAGTTCATACAATGTGCTGAGATTATTTCCTGTCATCTATGGAAGGAGACTGGGGCACTTACGGAGATATCTGTGTGCAACACAAGTGAACCTTGACCAAACACTGAGAGGTATCACACTGTCATAGTAAGCCAGTGCACTATCCACTTTGCTGCCACAGCTCTTGTAATGAATTATATAGTGTATAATAAGGTAAGGTAAGCGAGTTGCACAACTAGACATGAAGCTGTCACGTTGAATGACTAATGAAGAAGAATGTCTTGACCATATGATAACAGATGAAAGAGCAAGTGGAAACAGTAATAAATTATGGGAATAGGAATGACCAAAATTACATTTGGCAGCATGAGCAAGGTATTTGTAAAGAGATCAGCAGTAACTTAAAGATTAGAATAGTCAAGTGCTATTTCACTCAGTAGTAATTAAAACGTTATTTACAGGATGTTGCAATCAACACCAGCACTTTTTTGCTGTTGTGATCTCTTGGCAAGTTTACGTTCAGTAGTTTGCTATTGCTTTCTGAACGACCGGCACCCATACCATTTCATAAGAAATCAACGCAAGGCGGTCTGCTGCCAAATCGCCTGCAGCTGTGTTTCGAATGCGGGTATGCGATATTATGAACTGCGTTCATAAGCCCTTCGCCACGAAGCCGGTCAGTAGTAATTGGACCCTTGTATATACCTGAAGGTGCATTGGATGTAGGCTGATGTTGTAGGGGGCTGTTCATGATTTGTGTATGATCAGTGAGCATGTATTTGTTGGTATTTTGTTGTCTGCTACATACTACTGGGGAAGTTGCAGTGGCACAGTGAGTAGCATGGTTGACTGCCACGTGTTACAGTCCCCATTAAAAAATGAATCTCAGGCTGACCCAGACTAAAATTGGTATCGGGAATGTCCTGGTAAATAAAGGTGTCCAGTGTGGTGTTGACATCACCTATGGAGTGCAGATCGGTCTGTACAAACATGGGGCTAGCACCATATACACAATATACATCAAGGTGCGGAAAAGGGTCATTTGCTTATTTTTTTTTATTTCATTACGCCAGCGGGCTTCTAAAATCTCTGATACCCATTTCTGGTCTGGTCGCCTCCTGAAACTGGAGTTTTTGTCACTAGTGGGGATCAAACTCAGGACCATTATGTTGGTAGTCACGAGTGCTAACCGTTACACCTGGCGGCTCTAGTGGTGAATGTTATACAATCATGCCGTCTTCGGGTATTTATTTCTTCATCACCACCATCAAGTGCCACCTCCGCTGTGATGTTGTGTTTTCAGGTCTCCAACATCCTTTATCCTAGGATTTCACTGTGCAGGCTTGTACAGTCCATCTCTTAGACTTGGTGCTGTCCACTCATATGCAGCATTGTACTCTACTTGCAACTTTAATTGTCTGAGCTTGATCTCATTGGGTCTTTTCTTTGATCCCAGTTTGTATGTGTGTACAACTTCTTTGACCGTTTTCTTCTCTCATACTATCCTTCAATATTCATTACGGACTCGCGTCAGTAATGTGATGTGTGTAAGAATTGGTAGCGGTTCTCTCCGCGTCCGTAACTTACGGGGTATGTGAGCCGGTCGCTCAGAAAGCAATAGTGCCAATAGCAAACTACTGAGCGTAATCTTGCCAAGAAATCAACAATCAGCTGAAAGATGCTGATGTTGACAGCGATGTCCTGTGAAGGATATGCCCCCCCCCCAAAAAAGACGGTCTCCGGGAGACGTCCTGGAGTTTCCTGTCATCGCCACTCGAATCCTTTGTGACTGAGATAGGTAACTGGTCGCCTCCACTTTCCTATCCCCAGTGAGATTTCTTCAGCAGGCCACTGAACCGTTACCATAAATAACACATTTATTCTCGTGGGTTATTGTTCTGGTTCTGCTTCACCTTTTTATTCATGCATCCAAAGTACCTGCCATACCTGTGAATTGTTGCAGAAAGCTGTATTACTGCAGGCGTTCCCGCTTGCAACTAACTACCTTACTTATCCAGGAGCGGCTTTGACAAGATAATATAAATAATACGGCAAATGGGGAAGAAATCCAAATAGTGCGCATGATTAAAAGGTGCAGCATTACGTTAACGGTTGGAGGAATGAAATGGGAGCGTGTATTTAGGCGACAAACGTGGGCTTAATACTAAATGTGCTCGTGTGTGTGTGTGTTTGTGGGGGGGGGGGGGGGGGGGGGGGGGGAATTGCAGTCAGATCGCACACCTGGAACAAGAAAGACAACTCCCCACAACGCGTGACAGCAGACGAGGACCAGTAGTGTTAACGAAAAAGAGTTACTACTGTTACTGGAGTCTCCGTGGCGAAGTGGTCAAGCCGTCTGGCTCAGGCTCAGAAGGTTGTGGGTTCGATTCCGGGTTGCATCTTTCAGTTCACGAGTGTATTATTTTCGGAGACTTCTGAAGGTCGTCGCTGGAGCTAAGGAGTTCGTGCTTCGTGCGACGCTTTCCGCGCTATGGAAAGTGACTGGGCCATATGGAATAAAAACTCGGTGCAATAAAGTCGACCCTGTCGACTTTTAAGCGACTTTTTTTTACGAGAGTCGGAATAAAACTGGAAATGCGGATGAAAAAACGCACACAGATACAGTTGTCTTAAAAAGAATGAACACAAAATAGGAAGCTCGGCCAAAGGAAACAGACACACAAGTAAGCAGTTTCGACTAAAATCTTTATCAACGAAAACCAGAATACTAAGCTGGAAAAGATCACACCAAAACCACAGATAAGTAAGTAATCTTGCAGTGGTCTTCAGTCTGCCAGTGGGTAAACAACATTCATATTCCCGTGTTCCTACAGCCTTCCTGTTTTCTACTGGGAAAAAAACACAAGAAGTAGAATCCATAAGCTTTACTAAAACATGATGACAAGTGACAAAATGTACGTTGCGGATAAAGCCTTCTTCGGCACACAAACAACAAACATACACTCATACAACTACATTAAAAACTCTACTTGAAAAAAAAAAAAAAATTAGATATATATATACAAGTTTCGCAACTGTTTCCTTGTTATGGACTTGCCACTTGTGTAAATTTTTTTCTGCTGCTGTCTATGGCATCACACTTCTTTCCATCTATGTGTAAGTAAGTAGTAAGTGCTGAGCAATACATGGTATTGTATTTCTTCCGCTGATATGGTAATGTTTAGTAAAAAGTAAGCAAAGTATACGACTCTGATGTATAAAGGACAATAGTGTCAACTCGGGAAGCCGTCTTTGAAACACGGTATTTCCAAGCGTTGTGTTGGTATACCCCACTGAACTATGTGTTTCGTTTTGCCCCAGTTTCCTGTTTTAAACATCTATTTTATTACCACTCAAGGAGTGGCTGGCCGAGTGGCTAGAATGCTGGATTCTCCTTCGAGTCCCGGGTTCGAATCCTAGGTAAGGCTTGGAGTTTTGTGTGTGGGGGGGGGGGGGGGGGGGGGGAGGAGAACACTCTAACCTGCGCAGTTCGCGGCGACTGCACTAGCCAGGCGGCCTTAATTCCTCAGGCTCAAGCGCCCCCCCCCCCCCCCCCCCCCCCATACACTGCAAGGTGCTATATTGGCAGTAAATTACAGTTGACAGTTATTTGTTGTACTACCTTACAGGACGTTGCAATCAACTTATCATTGCCTAGATTTGCTAGACAATTTTATGTTCAGTGATTTGCCATGAATATGTGTATATTTCAACTTAAGGATTTATCTAGTTAATTCACGTAAGTTGTGTGATTTCTGCAGTATGTACCTGACGAGATGCAGCGAAATATGCCAGGCAATAAATAGTGCAATCTATTGTTTGTGTCTTCGTTATTCAAATTCACCACGGGAAAACACTGTTTTGAATTTGCCATTGCTTTCTTAACGACCGACGCCTAACGCCAAATAAATCAACGCAAAGCGATCTGCTTCCAAATCGCCAGCGGCTAATTTCGAACCCTCGACTTGGTATATCGGGGAATTTTAAAACTGCTGTTCACTAACCCCTAAACGCCGTCACTATTGTTATTACCACATGTTTTTAAAAACCATGGTAACAATGAACCCTTAATCGTGAATCATACACCAAACCCTCACGCCCGTTAAGAATGAACAGACTTTGCACACACCAAATCATACTTTCTGGCGTGCTTGGGAGGAGGGGAAACTTTTCTTTTATATACCACGTGATGTTTTATACAAAGAAACCCGTTAGGCCACAATAACAAAGGGGCCTTCTGTGAATCGGTATTGTGACAGTGACAAAGCACAGACAGTAAACAGGAAAAGAGGTAGATACCGGAAGGCGCGACAGAAAGCATCAACATTATATTAGCATGGTAGTTTACGTGCGGCGGACAGGCCAGTGAGTCAGCTTGCCCCATGGCAAGTGGAGCCTGTGAAACTCGGATGAAGTATTTCTCCCTTTAAACGTTACATAATATGTTAAACATGTTAATGTCCCTTCAGTAGCTTTGTCTCCTGGCAACCATTATTTTTAGACCTAGTCCGCCACTGTTTAGCGGTGACGTGACTTTTGAAGCAAGGGGCTCTGCTGTATTGTGCCCGTCCCACGCGTTATGCTGTCTATATCAGTATCACTCTGTCTCATCATCATCATATCAGGTTTCTATACTTTTACCACACGGTCGGTGAGAGGGGCCGTGAATTTGTTCACCACAGTGGGATTGACATGGCCGCATAAAGTCAGGCCATGCAGGTAATGAGGGCCGAGATGCTGACGACCGGACAATTAGATTGTGGTCTCTCCCGTCAGAGGATCTGGTTCTAATCCCGATTGTAAGAAAGGATTCTAAAGTATATATGTGCATTACATAGCTTGTTGTACCCTATGCAGAACTCTCTGTTCACCCCTCTTTCGAAATCCCTTCTATCATAAACCAGATGTCCCTACCTCTCTTGCTGTCTTGTGTAAATTATTATCACACCTTAAATGTATCTGCGTTGTGGTCTTCCTCTTATTCGCTTCCACGATAACCTCGCTTTACATAGTTATCTTTGTTATGAAGGAGTCTGCCCTTGCTTTCCTTCTTGTTAGTGGCCGTGCTGGTCGGTGACCGCAGCCGTTGTCTCTATCAAGATATCTTCTGCCTAGTGTCACGAACTTGAGGCCATGACCTACAACTATCTCTCAGCTGCTCTCAATAGCACGTATGCTTTGCTTCCTCTTATTTGGCGACTGTATGACGATATATTCAGCAAGATACCTGGACATTTTATGTTGTAAACATTATGCTAATGAGACGTTCTGTAAACTAACTACTACCACTACCATCGCCTTTCGCCTCTCCCCACCGTCTGTTGCCAATCATCATCATCATCATCATCATCATCATCATCATCATCATCATCATCATCATCATCATCATCACACTTTGTAATACTCGTTCGCAGTCAGACCTCTGCGTAGCAAGCCTGTGTGTTTACTATAACTTAGATTAATGGCTCCTATAAAAAGGGTAGTTCATTCCATGCTTCTGACATCTACGTAGTTTTTGGTGGAAGATGTCATATTTATTTATGTTAAGGATTCAATCATTAGGTTCTTCTTCTTCTTCTTCTTCTTCTTCTTCTTCTTCTTCTTCTTCTTCTTCTTCTTCTTCTTCTTCTTCTTCGTTCATCCGGAGAGTTTTTTCTGGACATGATTGCGTTGTGCCTGTTTACAGCAGAGTTGCGTTCTTGCGCCGTTAGGCCGAAACATCCGACTTTTGCGGGCATTTGTTGACCGGATTAACCTTCCTGGACTCATTAGGTTCTGATTATTTATTACATTTTTTTTTTCATATCCTTTACAGGACATCGCTGTCAACACCAGCATCTTTCAGCTGTATGTTGATTTCTTGGCAAGATTACGCTCAGTAGTTTGCCATTGCTTTCTGAGCGGCCGGCTCACATACCCCGTAAGTTACTGATGCGATTCGAACCACTGCTGATTCTCACTGTCATCACGTTACCGACGAGAGTATACGAGATTACGGAGAAAAGTCATAACCTCTAAGCCACAAAGCCGGCTATTTATTACATTACCTATGTTTTATTCACTTGTTACTTTTACCCATTATATTCCTGTTCTTAATTATCCCAGCTATTACTTTCATCTGTACTGTCTTTCAACTATTACTATACAATAAGAACTGAATAAGACAAAATGAGTTAATAATTCATAGATATTGAAATAGAGTCCGTTACCTACAAATGGTTAAGAACTTGAGACTTAATAAAGATGTTCTGAAAGTAGATAAAGAAATTCAAGAACAATACAGAGTGACTGAAAAATAGGTACAATGCAATAGCTAAAATACGGAGTATAAATGAACAATGGGAAATGTTAAGGGACTCCATTCATCAAACTAGCAAAGAAATATTACCGGAGAGAAGCCAAAAAGTTAAGAAAAAATGGATGAATGAAAAAATCTTAATGCTGATGGACAAAAGGAAACAGAATAAAAATGACAAACAAGGTATGCTAAGATAAAGAAAGAAATAAGAGATAAATGTGTGAAGGCAAAAGAAAGTTTGTTAAACGAGCAATGCAAAAAAAATTGAATTAAATTCAATTAAAGATAAAAAAGTATGCACAGACAAATCAGTGAGCTCACAGAAAGAAAAATATGAATAAATACAGGGTGTTTGAAATCAAAAACAGGAAAGATATTATTGGAGGAAGGTGCTATAATGAAGAGGTGGAATGAGTATATAAGAGACTTATGTAATGGAGAAAGGGAAGAATTAACAGAAGAAAGTAACTTAAAAGGCCCACCTATTCTAAAAGAAGAAGTCGCTGACGCTGTGAAACATTTGAAGAAAGGAAAAACAGCTGGGCCAGATGAAATCACAGTAGAAGAATTAGAAGTATTGGGAGAATTTGGGGTAGATATATTAACCAAAATGCTGAATGATATTTACAACAGTGGATATTTACCGAGCGATATGCTAAAATCTGTATTTATAGCAATACCAAAGAGACCAGGAGCAATTGAATGTGAAGATTTTCGTACAATTAACCTCATAAACCATGTCACTAAGCTTCTACTCAGAATTATAATGAGAAGAACAAGAAAGAAAATAAAAATGGAAATTAGTGAAGAACAGTCTGGTTTTATGGAAGGAAAGGGTACAAATAATGCAATATATATATTACGAACACTAATAGAAAGGTCAATAGAGAAACAGAGAGACGTATATTTATGCTTCATAGATTATACTAAAGCATTTGATAAAATACATGATGAGCTGATTAAAATGTTGGAAGATATCATCATTGATGGGAAAGATTTAAGAATAATAAAGAATATATACTGGAACCAAGCAGCAGCAATTAAAATGGGAAATAAAGAGGGTAGTTACGAACAGATAAAGCTAGGAGTACGACAGGGGTGTGTCTTGTCACCCGATCTCTTCTCCCTACCCTATATAGCGAAGTAATAATGAGAGAGATCAAAGAGAAGCCAGGAATACTAATCGGAGGATATAATATAAACAGTATACGCTATGCAGATGACACAGTATTGCTGGCGGATAATGCAACAGACCTACAACAATTATTGGACATTGTAGTATCAGAGAGTGCACAGAAAGGACTCTCCTTGAATATCAAGAAAACAGTAACAATGGTGATATCAAAGAAAATGGGGACACCAAAATGTGACATAGAAATAGAAGGGGAAATTCTCAACCAAGTGGATAATTTTAAATACCTAGGGGCACTTATAACATCAGATGGAAGATGTACAACAGAGATTAAGAGCAGAATAGGGCAGACAAAAGCCGCATTTCAGAAAATGAAGAGTATCTTATGCAATAAGTCGCTATCAATGAATGTAAGAAAGAGAGTGCTAAAATGCTATATAGAACCAGTTTTGCTGTATGACAGCGAATCTTGGAATGTAAATGAACAAATTAGGAAGAACTTGGAAGAACAGAGATGTGGTTTTTAAGACGAATGTTGCGAATTTCTTGGACTGCCAGAGTAACTAACAACGATTGCCTAAAAGAGGCTAATGAAACTAGAACACTATATACAACAATAAGAAAGAGACAAACAGCTTTCTTTGGTCATGTGATGAGAAGAGAGGCATTGGAGAACATCGTGACAACTGGAAAGATCGAGGGTAGATTGAGACGGTGGCATGGAGGAATATCATCAGCAGAGTTGATCCAGAACACCAAAGACCGAGATCTGTGGAGAGCCATGAACGCCTACGCCAGCCGGCACGGCACTTGATGATGGTGATGACCTACAAATCATCTAACTCGAGGAAAGAAGTATAATTTGGCCACCTTGTACCACGACACTTAGCCATTTCTGAGGTAATCGTTTGCAGTGACGGACGAGATGTCCTATGGTGCTGCTGGGGATACAATTTATGCCTGATGGAATGTAAAGTTTACGTGAACTCTTCTTGTGTGCTATTTTTAAACGGGAACTTGTTATCTAGGTCAGGCCATCTCGGAGTCACATGGCATTTAGATGAATGGACTTAAAGAGTTATGTTTCTGAATACCCTATCACAAACGGAAACAATTTGGGTAGTGCATAACCGTGAATCTCTCTCTCTCTCTCTCTCTCTTTCTCTCTCTCTCTCTCTCTCCCCCCCCCCCCTCTATGTAAACAGAGCATATACGCGTGCTGTTTTAAACAGTACACCGAGGAGGACAGAGGAATGGAAGAAATGTGTTGCACTAGTAGGAATAGATTAGTGGTTTTCAACCCGAGCGTAGCGAACTCGTCTGTTTTCGTATTTTGTTGAAAACTGTTTACTACTTATTTTTGTCTTTTTGTTTTTAAGGTGACAACTTTAAGATTACCACCTTACTCGCGTTATTTTATTATTATTATTATTTTTTTTGGGGGGGGGGGGGGGGTGTTACTGTTTGCGCTGGCTGGCTTTGAACTCAAGAGTAGTCCATGCACGTGTTACTAGTACTACTTATAGTGCACTGGGCTGATTTTTGTGTGTGGATTAGCTTTCCTTATTAATAGAGTTCCTCGCCATCAGGCGAACCCACTCCGACTTCAGAGGTATTTCGTGATATAATTTTATAATATGTATAATTTGTTTTGCAATTGTAAGTTTGTTTAAACGAATACAGCGAAGAAAGCCTTTTAAAGCTGATCTTTTCTTTTAACAAAATATGAAAGGTTACTTTAAACGTGATGAGATGATTACGATTATCCCAGTGGGAAGCTGCTTAAAGAATGTAGTTGGTTAGGGAAGCCATGGACTCAGAATGGCGAGGGGTATCCATAGTGTGAGCGGTACGACGTCTTATTCATGGTTTTATCACGACGAGGACTTACCTATAATTGGGGCACAACGGCGACTTAATCCATAGTTGGAGTAGTATGGCGATTCATCCATAGCTGGATCATTATGGCGATTTATCTATAACTGGAGCAGCACCACGGCTTATCCATAGTCGGAGCAGTACTGCCTGATTCTTATCTTCACGGCGTTTCTAAGGGCCTAGTTTCACAGATCAAGGCTACGTGCGTGTGCCTGCACCACATTTCCTGTACTTGACCGCACGGTTACTTATACAGGAAGAGGGCCTGAATGTTTGCGAGTATTTATTTAACTAACGCAGAAAACGTTAACAGAGAATCAACCGTTTCTTGCGTTTCAAACAGTAACAGTATTTCTAGTCACGGTAGTCCGCTGCCGTTTAAAAATAAGCCTTCTCCTAAGCATTTTGCGTCATAGGCATAAATCAATATTGGAACAGAGGTGGTTGGACTGGGTCAGCCATGAACGAGCGTGGAATCTCTGACGCTGCGTGCTGGCGTACTCTGCATTGTCAATATAATGTATATAAATGCTAGTACAAAGTGTTGTACTGTCAAAAAATATTTGAGTTGCTAATTGCTTTCCTTTTCAAACTAGGTTTTAACGTCTGGTTCACATGATTCTATGGTCCAGTTGTTCCGCCATTCCCACGGAGCTGTCGCTTCTCTTTTACTCTGCAGTGTTATGTCACTTGTTTTTTTTTCTTTCTGATTACTCTTGTAGCTTCGCCTCCCTCCTCAGTAATTCACCCCTGTTAGATTATGCTTTATCTTGTGTCAATGGTACCGCATGTTGCAGTGTTTGTTCCCGCTGCCGGCTAGTGGTTTGGCTTTTCTACAATAGTTTTTCTTCATTCTCACATGGGTACCACGGTGGCTTTGAGCTACTGTACCTGCATCTGACTCGGGCCCAACTCCAGCTGTGGACGGTTTTCACAAATAGGACACCCGAGGGTATTATTTTCTTATACCTTTCATCTCCCACTGGAGCATAGTTTCCTTTGTAGACTTGTTCATGGTTGGTTGAAGTTTTAAAGCTAAAGCTTTCTAGGAATGAGATAGACAGTCTCACGTCAACCCTCCTTTGCCACCTCTTACGTTAGTTACTCTTTGCTTTCCTTACAGGCCCCAGGTAACTCACAGGCACACAGTGATATTCTACCCATTAAGTATATCTGGTTAGTGAGCTTCTAAAGAAAGGTTAACAAATAGACAGTTCCATGTGCATATTGTCCACATCACCCTTCCTCCATATTTGGGCATTGTAAAGATCACCAGAGAACCGAAATAGCACAGGGATTCATACCACCAGCTGGCCTGATGGTACCAATTCCGATTGTGGCGGGATATTGTTTAATGTGCTTGAACTAAAATGAGCACCAGGACATTTTCTGAGAAGAAAAGTTCACCTATGTGATATTGTTAATATCATCCATCCAGCTCAGATCGGTGTAAAAATATGGCATCAGCAGCATAAACTCATTGCACCTTATGGCATGAAAAAGGTGTTCTCTTACTTTTAAAGATGATATTGTAAGTTGCTCTCAAAGCAAAATTGTAAGGGGGAAAAATGGACGTAAGAAAACTTCCTTGCAAGAGATTGTTTATTATATGTGAAGTCTACTGTACATACATTGAGATCCTCGCTGGTAATATTGATTTTGCATTTTGTGGACATTCAAGCCATTTGAAGTGACTTGCGATATACCAGGAAGAGAGAGTTTATTCCGAGCTGGAGTCCAAATAGACAGAGTAGTTTATTCCGAGCTGGAGTCCGAATAGACAGAGTAGTTTATACATAGCTGAAGTATGAAGCTGTTTAAATATCAAGAATAATTTTCCAGATTGGTATCCCCAATAACAATAATTGTGTTCCCATGCGAGTTAAAGAATTGTTAACTTGCGTTTCTGTACACTTACTGTTTACAGGCTTCCATCTTTGTTGACATTACCGCCCTACTATTTCCTGCTATTGATGTCCTCATCATTCCGGTCCAAGCTGACAGTAATATGCGTCGCCTCAGAAAGATATGATTAGGCAATTCAAACACCAGGCTTCCGACTTACTGGCCTGATGAATTAACAAATAAGCAAGGAAATGCTACGCACATAAAGTGCAGGAAAACCTGGTATATGTGAAGCAGGTTGAAAAGAGAGAGGGGGGAGATAGATAACGAAGCTAGTGTGAGAGACAGAGATATGAGAAAGATGTGTTGAAAGACATAAAAAAGTGATAACTTTTATATAATATAAATAAGATAATATAAGTGACAAAACATCTGTTCATAATCATAGTTCCTAATATTTTTTTTATTAAAAAGTCGCTTGCACCCAATTAATTGCTGAAAAATAAAAAAAAAAAAAAATAAGCGTCCAGCAGGGAATCGAACCAACAGCTCCCGCTTATCAGGAAGAGACACTTACCACTGTGCTACTGAGGATATGATTGTGAATCAACAAAAGTATATAACATAGCCACGCTCATGTCCCGATGACGTCACATACGTTAAGTCACGTGACTAGACAAATCACGTGACCAGGACCACCCGGGGTTTCCGGGACCGGGAAAAATCACGTGATAGTTCAGCTCCGAATAGACAGAGTAGTTTATTCCGAGCTGGAGTCCGAATAGACACTTTCTACCAGGAATTTGTTTCTTTTTTACAGCCAACTGGCAGTCTTTTGACACAGTATCGTGTCACAATATTTTGTGATAATATTCTACCAGTCTTTAGGATGTAGCACTTAGGACGAGGTTTCCTTATGGATTGAAGGCGAACCTTTACAAAATCTCTATCTGCACATCTCATATAATATGGCCTTTGGTAGGACATCATTTTATGGTCCCCTTAACCTCTGGATTATGGCTACATTTGTATTTTGTGTGGTTTTGTTGTTGTTGTTGAAAGACCCTAAAGACTGGTAGAATATTATCACAAAATATTGTGACACGATACTGTGTCAAAAGACTGCCAGTTGGCTGTAAAAAAAAACGAATTCCTGGTAAATCGCAAGTCACTTCAAATGGCTTGAATTTCTGGTCACAAATAAAAGTGTCTAGAAGATTTGAAGATTTAACAAATTATACTATTGACAACCAAAATGTTAGGATTGTATTGGTAACACACATTACTGGCTGTATTTGTTATGCGTGCTATAAAGTAAAAACCCTAGATGTCCTCTACATAACATACTCTCAACATTTCCCGTACAACAAAGTGTTTTTGATTAATCGCATTAGGAGTGTACCAAGTACAAGTTCTCAGTGGCTGCAGTTTTATGTGATTATCTCACGAGTTCTGTAATTTATCTTTAGCTGTAGGTTTGTATCACTTTCCTGCTTGGCATGCTAGTCACATGATCTAATCACTATTCAGATGTGGATTTTAAAAATGGAACTGGACTCTCAGGTTGACCCAGCCTAAAATGGGTACCCGGTACATCTTTTTGGAATTAGTGGTGGCTGGCACAATATTGATCACATACATAATTCATTGAGTGGCGATGGTCTGTACAAATTTGGGGTTAGCACATATACCTAATACTCAAGGCTTTTAAAAAGGGTCCTAAACAACAAATAATATATACATGGGCTATGTTTCAGGCCTCAAAGAAAGTTGATTTCTTCAGTGGTTTTGCATATACTGGGTATGTTTCTGTGATGTTCTCTTGGGTCGCCCATGCATGTTTCAGATTTACTATACACAAAGGAAACATCAGAATTAAAGACACCCTAGGCAACAACAATGCAAGCTAGTGGCATACAGACATTTGGGACCCAGAGAAGCCCATTATCTTTCTGAAAAAAAAATGGAAGTTTCAGACAGCAGTGTGTGGGAACTCACTTCATTGCAATTGTATAAGGACATTTAGAACCCAGAGAAACCCATTATCTAGTAAGGAAAATGAAGTATCAAATAGCAGTGTTACTCATTCTGTACCAAGTGACTCACCACACATAAAATGACTGTTACTCATATGACCAACACACATTTAGCTGTTTTCATTTCAGCCTCTGGCAGTTATTACATTTACCCTCTCAGTCCTGCTACTTGGGAGGTGTCTTTTCTTAGCTGTTACTTCAGCTTCTTCAGTTCCACACAGTTAGCTCTTTAACTCCTTCAGTCCTGAATAATCAGTACTTTAACACCCTCAGGCCTCTATAGTAATTAATTTAAGTCTTTGAATCCCATATTAGTCACTACTGTAACTGCTTCAATCCTGTATATTCAGTCCTTTAACTCTTTCTAACCTGGTCTTATTTGTTTAAAATAAATATACTGAGCAGAAAGCCTGAATGTAGTATTGGTACTACTATAACGCTGGGGTTGAATGTGTCAACACTGCTACAGCTACTGTCATGATATTTTAATAAGCTGGTTTTACAGCCGCGTAGACGTCTGTGGCGGGCAGCATTCCACATGTGCACTTTCTTGTATTGTTCGTGGTTGTGATCAATACCTAACTATCGACCGTGGGAGGTTTTATTCATGCGTGGTGGTTATTATTGACTGGTGTGTAGATTTGGTAATCAATATGTGCTCGTAAACAACAGCTGGCTTTCGGGAATGTGCTATTATTGGTTTTTGTTGTATACCTTCTGTACTGATTTCAAGTCGACTGTGGTTCAGGTAAAGGCGATTATGTTGCTGAATAGTATTTAAACTGGATCTTGCTCCCTTTTAGTGACAACAGTTGGTTTACATTACCACTCTTTTAGCCTCATTCAAGAGTGTGTGGCCATTTCTTCTGTCACTTCTGTTGTAGGAAGTAAAAGTAAGAACATCTACATGCAATAAAGTATATTGAGAATAAAGTGTTAGGCCAGTATTTCCATTCACCAAATAGTAGGGGCTACATGAGGTTACACGACTTTCTCCGTAATCTCATATACTCTCGTAAGTAATGTGACGTTGCGCGAGAATTGGTAGCGGTTCTCTCCGCGTCAGTAACTTACGGGGTATGAGAGCCGGTTGCTCAGAAAGCAATGGCAAACTACTGAGCGTAATCTTGCCAAGAAATCAACAATCAGCTGAAAGATGCTGATGTTGACAGCGATGTCCTGTAATGGATATGCGAACCAAAAAAAAACATGGTAAACATCACAGCACTTGGGATATTCCAATACATGCTACACCCTCATCTTCAGGAGCCAGCGAAGAGTCCTAATACTCATGGTAACAGTTATAGTCTGATTATGTGTTCGTCTGACCTTTCTTCAGAATACTGATTGTCAGCCATATTCTCAGGTCACTCACTCCCTCCCGCTCCATCCCCTCCACACTATACACGTGATCCTAAAGGACCCTGACCACTTTTGTCTTATACACCACCCAACTGTGCAGACACAGCCAATCTCTCTACCTCCTTGTTTCTCACAACACCAGCATGTCCTGGAAAAAAATCAGATTCTCCCTATCTTTGATTTTTGAATTGTTGAAGCCTGCCACTCTGTCTTCACCTTTCTCAGCAAGTTGAGTTGAGTTAAGAACCGACATCACTGCACTTAGGACATTCCCATCTATGCTTCGTCCCCTCGTTCAACAGCCAGCGAAGATTCATACTACTAATCGTTCCCACCGCTATCTGATTAAAAGTTCTCCTGGTCTTCCCTCTCAGTTTTGAGATTCTTCCAGAACCCCTGCCGATCCCCAGCAATCTCATTATTTCCACATATGGGTTCTCAATCTGTTCCTCCGCCTTCTCCACCTGGTCCCACAAGTGCACGACCACCTCCCCCTTGTCCATAGGCAATCTGCCGCCAATAGGTGCATTCCCTGCTAGCCTATCAGCACGTTCATTCCCCCGCACCCCCGCATGGCCAGGGCAAAATATCCATACAATTCTCACAATCTGTGACCTCTGAAGCTACGAGAGCCATTCCACACGAAACATTCCTTTCTCCACCTTACTAAGCATACTCTTTGAATCCGTAATGAATACAACATGTGTTGCAGTAGTCTCCTATGAAGAATGCCGCTGTAACTGCCTCCACCTCCATTCTTATGCTGGAGGTTGTAGTCTCATATGCCAGACTCTCCTTTTTCAAGACTCGTCCATTAGCCTTTGCAATAAAGCCCCAACCACTACGCCTGTTTCTCACCACTGACCCATCGGTGTAGATGACTATGTCACCTTGATGTGTGTTACTCTGGATCAGCTGTTGCACTTCAAACTCAGTGCGGCCCGCTGCCTACTCTCTGCACTCACGACCCAGTGTTATTATTACGTTGTGCCTGTCCGTCATGTCTTCCGGAACTTCAACCCACTTTCTTTCATGATTGATGGTCTCTAGATCACACACCTGACGTATAGAAAGTTCTGCCTGTGCCATCCAGGACCTGCCTCATCTTAGTCTATGACCCTTGACTATATCCATGGCTGCATGCAGCGGGTGATCCCTATCTGCAGCAACTGTCAGGATACCATTTGGCCTGAAGGACCATATTCCTATCCGTCATTGTTGGTAGCGCCAGGATATGCCTCATGCATATAATTGGTGTGTCCTTTGTACACCCCAGGATTAACCGCATGGCAGCATTCTGTATGTGCTCCAACCTTTCAAGCTGGCGCTTTGATACTATCAGCAGCCCCAAACCATACTCAATGACAGAAATTATTAACTGCTGAAAGAGCCTGTACAGCATCCTCTGATCTACCCCAGTTGCTGCCATAGCCCTCAATGCATTAAATCCCCTACCAGCCTTCACCACCAAAGCCTCCACATGATCCTTAAAAGACAAACACCTGTCAGAGGTTATACCCAAGTACTTCAATTTACTCTCTCACCTAAGAGGACATCCATTCAACATAATACCTGGGACATCTGCCTTGACGATCCCAACTGAACGCGTCTCTGACCATCTCTGCCTCCATTCTTAGACTAGATTCTGTGGTATCATATGCCAGATTCTCCTGTACTAAACACTGTCTGTTAACCTTCACTATGAACCCTTAGGCAAGAGCCATCTGCTGGGCGTGAATTGTCGTGAATCAGTTGTCGAACCTCCCTTGCAGCGCGGTCCGCCTCCCAGGCCCTGTGCTTCTGGTCCAATGTTGTGATGACCCTGCAAGGGTCTGGCTTTTTCTTGGGAATTTAGGCCCACTCCTTTCCTTTCCCCAATGTTTACAAGCATACACGTAGGTTAGCATGGCCAAATGGATAAGAACGCGTGTTCTTATACATCAGGTGTGCTGATGCTAAGGTAAGGGGTTCAACTCCTGCACCGGACAGTTGGACTATAATGTTTACCTATTGTCCTTGACTTGGGAGATGTAAATTACAAGTACCTCTGAAGTCTCCTGATGGCGAGAGTCACTGTTAATAGGGAAAGCTAATATCCACACATAAAATTCAGTCCAGCACCACTAGAAGTAGTGTGTATGGACCACGCTTGAGTTCAAAGTGAGTGAGCGCAACAACAACAAAAAAGCATACACACTTCTCTGATTGTGTCCTCTGCCTCAGCCATCCATGATTTTCCTCTAATCAGCTTGTGACCCTTAACTGTGCCCAGGATTTCATGCAGGTGGTGTTCCTTGTCTGCTGTTACTCACAGATTTAATTTAGCCTGCAGCACTTTGAGCCTAGCCGCAGTTGTTGGACAGTTAGGATGTATCTCATACACACTACCGGATATCCCTTGTGCATCCCAGGATCACTTGCATAGATCCTTTCTTATGTGGTGTAGTTTTACCAGGTGACTATTTGACACTGAGCAGTCCTAATCCATGCTCAGTTATTGATAGAATCAGATGTTCATATAGTATGATCATTCTTTGCTTCACGTCCATTGCTGCCATAATCTTCAGCACACTTAGCCCCTTCTTAGATCTCAGAACAACTGCTTTTACATGATCCTTGAACGACATGCTTCTAACAAAAGTGATTCCCAGGTATCTAAGTATACGCTCTCTTGTTAACTTTTTCACTATTTATTATGATGTCAACCTTAAAATTCCTATTGCTCAGAGAGCACCATAACAGAGACACTTTATCTGGGCACACCAGTTGATCCTTTGTTTACTGTCTCCTGCAACTCTTGAGTTATTTGTGTCTAGTCTCTCCCCTGTCTATAGGTAAGGACATATCTGCAAATGTCGGTATCCATCTAGTCCCTGCTGCTTCAATGCTTGCAATTTTTCATGTGTAAACATTGAATAGCACAGACAAGATTGCTGATCCTTGTGGTCATTATGGGCAGGAAAGTAAAGGCAATTGGCATGGTGTTTCAAATATGAGGCTAACACCATGTACCCATGCCTATGTCTTTCCTGGATGCCAATGAGAATGTAAAGAATAATAACACAGTAGCTTCCTGTGCAGGTCATAATAGGCGACTCAAGAGAGTTGACTGACTACTTTATTATATACTAGCTGACCCTGCCCGGCTTCGCCCAGTCACTGGTGGGGAGCATCTCATTTAATTCATATAAGTAGTCATATAAGTTCTCGTTCCCGTTACCGACTGTCTGTCTGTCTGTCTGTCTGTCTGTCTGTCTGTCTGTCTGTCTGTCTGTCTGTCTGTCTGTCTGTCTGTCTGACCCGGCCTGGCATTGCCCAGCTCCTGGTGTGGAGCATCTCATTTAATTCATATAAGTAGTCATATAAGTTCCCGTTCCCGTCTATCTGTCTGTCTGTATGTCTGTCTGCCTGACCCTGTCCGGCTTCGCCCAGTCCCTGGTGGGGAGCATCTCATTTAATTCATATAAGTAGTCATATAAGTTCTCATTAAATTCATACAACAAAAAAAGTAACTTAAAAGAATGTCCTTCCACACACCATCGATTATTTTTAATGAAAATGCTTGCTAATCACCTGCATGACTACAGTAACTTCTTAAGCAAATAAAGATGAGTTACAATGTTATGCATTGTGCATTATTTTTATGAAAACTTTGAAAATGCCTTACAGTTTGTATCATTATTTATTATAACTCATATGCCGGTACATAACTATGGACACAGAGTTTATAAATCTTTGAAAACGATGCCACAATATGACTATAAGTTATATAGAAAAGTAATGCCCCTTGAAATAACTTTTACGGAGTTAGGTCCCCTGAAATATATGAAATTATAATGAAAAATGAAATAATACTGAGTAAGCAGGCGATTTCACACTAAAAAAATAGCACAGTTGGCAGCTCTGGAATGAAAGAAAGGCGTGTAGAAAATTTCATCTCAATCGGATGGGCCGTTCGCGAACACATAAAGGACATACAGACAGACATAAATACAGACAGACAGACGATCCTTATTTATATATAAGATTAGGGGCGTTCATTTGAAACCCATTCCAATGGCTTTATTACAAAAGCATGAAAGAAACATTAACAGGTGTGGTAGAATTAAACAAAGCATTTGTTTTGAATGAATTATGCACCATGGGTTGGTCAGAAGCCACCGTAAGCATTAAGGCAAGCATCCCATTGCTTAGGTAGGCGGCAAATGCCGTCCGCAAAAAAGGATTCTGGTTGCTCACTGAACTAAGTGTTTACCGCATTCATTACGTCTGCATCTGTGTGAAATTGTTGCCCCTTGAGAGTTTTTTTAAGATGTCCGAACAAATGAATATCACATGGTGATAAATCAGGACTATAGGCTGGATGTTGTAGAATTTCCCACTTCTTCCTTGATAATGCTTCCTGCGTAATCTTTGCGACATGCGGACGAGCATTATCGTGCAACAAAATCACACCGTGAGAAAGTATGCCGGGTCGTTTATTCTTGATGGCTTTTTGCAGCTTGTCTAGTGTTTGCAAGTAGTGGGTAGAGTTGATGTTGACACCAGGTTCTTTAAAGTCAGCCAACAATAGCCCTTCATGGTCAAACAATGCGCTCAGCATAACCTTACCAGTGGAAACCTGTAACTTGAATTTTTTGGCTTTTGGTGATCCAGCATGCTTCCATTGCATGCTCTCTCTTTTGCTGCTTGGCTCAAAGTGGTGACTCATCGCCTGCCACTGTGCGGAAGAGAAATGCATCGCCCTTCACTCTGTAACGCAGCAAGTGGTTCAAACACCATCCAATGCGTTCCTCTTTTTGGTGGTCGGTCAACATCCGTGGTACCCACTGTGAACACACCTTCCAATATTGCAGTTTCTTACGAACGACCTTTTGAATTGTCCCAATTGACACATCAAATTCTTTCTCTAGCGAACGTATGTTTCGACAATGGTTCATCTGTACTGCTGCATCAATTTTGGCAATGGTTTTTTTTTCTGTTGCAACAATATGCGCTTGACCCGGCCATTGAAGATCTGTCATGAACTGACGTCCTTTCCGAAACATTCATGCCCAATCTGTCACTGTTGTCTTCGACATACATTTGTTACCATATGCTGCCTGCTTTCTTCGATGAATGCCCACTGGTAACATCCTTCAAATGAAAGAAACTGAATCACCACTCTTAGAGCTTCTTTGGAGGACTTTGGATCAACCCGGCCATTTTCTCAACGGTCAGAAACAGAACCTATGCATCATGGGATGATAAGCACTTGCTCTTTTATTCATTGGTCAGTACTTATCACATGACTATGGCATGATCATGTTCAACGTACGCAATTACGTGCTGTGCGGCACGCACGCACGAACAGATTTCAAATGAACACCCCTTATACATATGTTTAATCAACATCCAACCAACCATAAAAATGGCCTACAAAGGACTTGGTATGTGTGGTTATCAGCCTAAACTCCATTAGGTGGAGAAAGCCACATACTAAATATACCTCAAGATGTGGAAAACAGTCCTCCCAGTATCAAGCCGCAGTTTTCTTTGATGTTAAGTTACGTTAGTTTTATGAGATTGGATCAAACCTAAAGCCATACTGGTTATAAAAGTGCATGCCTGCCACTACTGTGTGCCAAATGCAGGAACATTCTTGGTAGGCGAGTGTGCTAGCCATTACGTCTCCATGGTTTGTAGTAAGCAAGTGAAGGTGTCACTAGACCCTTCCCAACTTGTGTCACTAACATTGATTAGAGAAGCAAACATGTATGCATTTCTGCATACACACATTCATCAGCTCATTACAGGGACATTATCTTGACAACCGTGTCAAGGTAAAAGTAATTTTACCTAAGATGCTCATTACGAGGCATTGTCTTGACAACCGTGTGAAGATAAAAGTAGTCTTACAGCAGATGCTGCTGTGAAAATTTGAAGTGGCAGGACTTGATCATGCTGGTAATGGATGGAGGTTGTATCCTTCCTCATTACCTTCCCATTGAAGAGAAGTTGCATACTCAATTAAGGTGGACTGCTTCTTCTTATGCCATATGCAATAAGAATAAATGTATATTTCCTGCCAACAACGTATCAAGGAAATATAAACAGGGAGTTAGCAGTTCAACGTAAATTACAAAAATGATGGTTAGACGTCGAGCCACACATTAAATTACCATCACATGGCATGATTAAGCAGCTAAAATCAATTAAACACAGCTGCAGGCTTACTGAAGTCTACCCCTTTTATCACCATTCTTTTTATGCACAGCTTTCACACAGGGTTGAGTGTATTGACAGTTGCATTTATTAATATTTTGATCAATTTATTTTAGTAAAGAGGCAAATCTTGATATTAAGAATATGATTGATATTGGGGTCAGAGCAAATTTCTACCCAGCATTTAGCATTGTGAAAGATCGTGTGATATTTGGTTGAACAGACTGGCATCAAATTTACAGACAAAAATATTGACATTAGATGTTAGTTTGTTTTATATTGCCGGGGCTTTGGTAGTGGGGAGATTAGTGCATGCATCAGTACAGTGTTCTGGGGTTCAGTCTTCAGTGGCAATGGAATATCTCCTGGACACAATAACTAGGGTTGAGCCAGCCTCATAAAACATGTGCCAGCTTCAAGTCATACAAGAGTGAACGTCGACTTGAATTCAGTGATCTAACATAACAACAGCAGCAACAACAACAGCAAAAGGAAAGTAATCCCCTATGAGTTGTTTGGTCACTGAAAATATGAGCTCATGACTAAACTCACAATATCTCTTAATGCCATTAAAAATAATTACTGTGCTTTTACTTTGTTTTGTATAAAAATGTTTTGGCATTTCATTGTCATACAAGTTTATTGTGTGATTTTTGTAATACAAACACATACATGTTTTGACATGTTTGAATCAAACATGTGAATAAACATTATATAGTATTGTTTGAATGAATAGATAAGTACATTTCTTAGTTCTTAACGTCCTGTTTCGCTAAGGTAAAGACCAAGCAGTTATAGAGAGTTGCAGTAGCAGTCATTAGTTCTTCAGTGTCTGTTCTTGTTAGCTCAGTATTGAATAGAACAATCTATTTGCATACTTTGTAAACAGACGTAAAGCTGACAATTACTCTTTATACAATTGTGTAACTATCAGTATCAAATGGGTTAATTGTGTTTTAATACCTAGGTTACACAATATGTCTCCTTCTTCTTGACTTTCTCCATTTGCTTCAATGAAGTGCTGAGGGGAGATGTAATGATCTTTAGTGTATTATTTCTAGTGCACTTTGTAGGTTGGTATTTATTTCCTGAAAATTGTTCTTGATACCATCACTCCATCTTTTACATGGTCTTCTTCTGGCTCAGTATCTAGCATGTTTCTTCACAGTGGGTCTGTGTGGTAGTTGGTACCAGGGTATTCTTTGAGGTGGCCAGACTATTTAATTTGTTGTTCTTTAATGAATTGCCTGACTGGTTTCAGACCTTGTATTCTTCTAATTTCCTCATTCCAAATTCTATCTCGCGCAGTTACCCATCTTTGTTGTAAAGATTTTGCATTTGTTATTTGCAGTAAGTGTCCTTGTTTGACATTGGTAGCATAATGTGCAAAAATGTAACTCATAGATAAATGAAAGAATTGCTATATCCAAAGATTCTTTTACAAGAATGAGCAACATTATGAAACACAGAAATATAAGAAGAACAGAGATCATCTTACTGAAAAGTTGTGTTTTGATCCGTTCTTATGTATAGGTTCTGATGCTACCCAATGACAAATTACTTAGGGAAAATACATTAGGCAGTAGAGAAGTGGTTTTTGAAAATGTTAAAAATATTGTGGACAGAGAAATTGCACAGTGTAAATATTCACGTTTGTGTTTTTGTTTCCAAGCTTGGGCAGTCTTCTTTGTTGCTTTTTAACCTGTATTCAGTTATGTGTTAGTTTCCATCAACATGTGGAGCTGGCACCATATACCCAATATGCCTAAAGGCTTAGAAGTGGGTTCTTGACTTCACCTACTGTTTATGTATGTTGTTTATTGCCAGCTATTGACGTCTCATATACTCTTGACTTTATTACAGATGTGCTCAGTGGCTACAATGGAACCATCTTTGCCTATGGGCAAACTTCTAGTGGTAAAACACATACAATGGAGGTCAGTATATCACTACATTTCTCATGTAGATTTCACATTTTCCAAAGATAAGCCTCTTATAGCAATATTGTTATTGTTGTTGCCAACGATTAGCCTCATAAGTGATATATTAAAGGCACAATGAATGAAAAATATATATCTATGAAAGACAGAATGTACGATAGGTAGATAGGCCTGCATGCCCAAATCTCAATCCTTTCAGAATAAAGTTTGTTCGTTCATTCATAAAACATCAATGTGAGGAAACTTGGCATGAGCATGTACAGTTATTAGTAGTGCAACATCTCTTTAACAAAACCTTGCATAAGCATATATGTGATATTAGAGAAAGTGTTAAAATAGCTGCCAGAGCCACGTATATTTAATAACACTAAAGTCATGGGGGTGAGGGTGGGGAAGAATTTTTAAGAAAATATATTTTGTTACCTAAGAAATACCGGCTCCGCGGTGAAGGGGTTACGGACGCAGTTCGTAATCCCGCATACTATGTTCGAAACACAGATGCGGGCGATTTGGCAGCAGACTGCCTTATGTTGGTTTTTTTATGAAATGATATGGGTGCCGGTCGTACAGAAAGCATTGGTAAACTACTGAATGTAAACTTGCTCAGGAATCACGAACAGCCAATAAATGCTGAGGTTGACTGCTACGTCCTGTAAAGGATATGCAACGAACTAACCCAAGAAATGCAGACATGTGAATATCTAAACATGTGACATAATACACTGAAATAATCTTACAACTTTGGCAGGATCCTAGATCATATAAAAGACACCTTACATGGAATATTTTGAGCATCACATGTAGTTTTCTCACAAAGATGACACGTAAGTAAGACGGCATCATTAGTCACCATCAAACTGTGACATATATTGCAATGTGCTTTGTGTAGTAATTTATTACTTAAATATTTGTTTTGGGAACAAGTTTGAATAAATCAAGACTGAATGAATCCTATTGAAGCTACTTAATGCAACAAGTTCTATAGGTTTAACTTATCTGCCATTTCAATTAGCCTGTGGATTATCATTACTAAGAGTTGATTTATCCTCTTCTCCCTATATAATACTGAAGAGGTGAAGAAAAGGCTCTAAGTAGGACACACTTAGAAAACCTGAAGACAATATAACTAGACACTCTCTTTTCTGGAATCAACAAGGCAAACGAAACAGCAGGAGACCGTCAAACACTTGGAGAAGAGAATGACAGACAGAGATGAACAATACTGGGGGGGGGGCCATGCGGGGAGCTGCAGGAGATAGCAACAGATGGAAAGACTGGGAAAGGGTTTGGTTGAGGGCCAAGGTCCCAATACAGGATAAAGGGCAGAAGAAGAAGAAGAGTGTGAGCAGAACTGCAGATTAGGGAAAGTCTTTATGCAAAGTAAATAACCATTTTTTCTTTGTGAAACCTCACTTCAAGAGATAGACTCATACACCTATTTAGGTGGCAATGTAAACAAATAGGTTGGAACAGATAAAGATATCAGAATAAGACTAAAGGAAGCTAAATGAACTTTTATAGCACTAGGAATTTTGTGGAAGCCAAAAGAAATTAAACTTATTGGAATATTCAATTCCATTGTTAAATCAGTACTGCTTTGTGGATCAGAAACATGGAGAACAACAAAAATGATTACAAATAAAGTAAAAACTGCATTAATTTGTGCATGCACAGAATAGAAAGAATAAAATGGTATATCAGAATTGTAGAGAATATGAGGGAAGAAATACAAACTAGAATCAATTCTGGAAATAAGATATACTATGCACTACAACATCTACTAAAATCAAAGGCACTATCTCGTAACACCAAGATCACAATATACAAAACACTGATCAGACCAGTTGTGCTGTATGGCTCTGAAACCTGGAGTACAACGAAAGGAGACGAAGCCTTGCTACAAACCTTTGAGAACAAAGTTTTAAGACGCATCTTTGGACCCATTAGGGATACACAAAGTGGAGAGTGGAAAAGAAGTAGTAACAAAGACATTTATGATCTGTTTAAGTCCCCGCTAATCACTGGTATCATGAAGGCTAATAGACTACAATGGCTGGGGCATATAGAAAGAATGGAACATAATAGGGAAACAAAACTCGTTTACACTCAGGAAATAAATGACTGTAGACCCCGAGGTAGACCAAGAAGACGGTGGAGAGATAATATATATACAGACCTACAAGCACTTGGAATCAACGACTGGCAAGAGAAGGTCAACCAGAGAGACGAATGGAGACGGGTTGTATCTGCAGCAAAGAACCTCAATGGCTCGGAACGCTAAAGAAGAGGAAGAAGAAGAAGAGAACATGACAAATAGCAGTGAACCAAAAGGTGAAGAAAAGACGCTTGTGCTGGATAGGACAGACATTGAGAAAACCTGAGTATAGTATAGGTAGAAAGGCCTTAGTCTGGAGATGTAGAATAATAAAAGGTGAACAAGGACAGAGTTGCATGTGATAGCTTAGGTCTTGGAGTGAGCTGGTTGAGGGCCTATACCCTGATGGGAGATAAAGGGTAAAAGAGGAAGAAGCGGTACTTAATTTTTAATTCACAGCAAACAACCGCATAATTATTTTTAGCACTGACCTAGATCTTGTGGGATTGTTGATTTTCAGAATAGGGATGTTAGGATTCACTTCATAGTCGGTCGACAAATGTGTTTGCAGCAATATGTACCCAAAACCGCATGTCATTATCTTCACAAACTGGCCCCCCAGTTGCATCAAAGATGAGCACAGACAGATGGGACATACACAAGATAAGCACAAGAAATGGATACACTCTCTTGATGACAGTGAGGGCCCTCCGGGCCCAGAAACATTTATTGCATCCATCGATCAGTCTAGCAGTCCACCACACACTCAACCGGAAGTGATCAACACATTCAGTTTATATGATTCTTTATTTCAATAAATACATTACACAATAGCACTAACAAAAGTTGCACAGTGTCAGCACACTCCTACACCCACTATAGAATCACCCTGATGTCACATGATTTCCCGGGAACTTCCAAAATTCCTTTGTTTGCAGTGAATTAAAAATGAAGTACTGAAGAAACAAAAGAACTCACCATTACTTGAGCATCCACACATTAGTACAAAAGTTAGTTGACGAATGATAAATAGCGTGTTTCTACCTGCATTCTTCTACAAGAGCCAAGCATGGAAGTTGTTTAGATCACAATTATGAAAAAAGCTAAGTAAAATGTAATAGATAGTATTATCAAAGACCATCATAATAGCACATAATCAAATTCAAGTGTGCCTCAGAATAGGACACAATAGATTATGCAACCACATGTATACAAAATTGAAGATTTTTCAAATCAGCCATTTGCACATGTGGATTGGCACCACAGACAGCAGAGCACATACTCCAAGACTGCCCAAAATATGACATATCTAGGCAAACCTTCTGGCCTGGAGAAACAACAGTGGAAGAGAAACTCTATGGACCACTGAGTGAACTAAAAAAGACAGTTAAATTCATAAACAGACAAAACTGCAATTATAGACAAATTTCAAGCGAACGAAAGAAGAAAAAAGGACGCACTAAAAATTGAAAACTGTAGTCACCATACCTGGATTTGGACTTCCAAATGACAACAGCACCTTGCTGTAGGAACAAGTGTACTTTGACAGATGGCCAACTTGACATTAGGGGCAGAATGTTGATATATTACAAGTATTTATTATAATTATTTTCTTGTCAGACTTCTATACTCATGCATACATTTATATTTCACAGGGCGTCATTGGTAATGACACTCTACAGGGTATTATTCCAAGAATTGTGCAAGATATCTTCACCTACATCTATTGCATGGATGAGAACCTTGAGTTTCATATCAAGGTATGTCCTGTCATACTGTGGTTGAAGTGTTTATAATACTAAATCAGAGCTAGAGTAGTTGTTCTGTGATCTTTATTTGAAATCATTCACTAAAATATAGAATCTGTTTTGCACATTCTCAAATATCAACATGAATGCTGTCACTAAATATGACAGTTCGTTGCAAGTCCTAAAGGCTGCCATAAAGTTCTTCTTGTTTTTGGTGTTGATCAGTTGCATTCTTGTTTGGCCCTGGTATACAGGGCAGGCCAGTAATATGTGTGCAGTGGTCATCTTGTTTGTGCCACGTGGAATTGCTCCTTACTTTTAATGTTTGTTGAAGAGCAGAATGGGCTGGATCTCTGAGTCTGTTGTGGGTAAAGTAACTTATATTGTTGTATGCATGTGAAATATGGACAATAAGCAGACAAACTGAGAAACATCTTATGGTTGTAAAATGTGATTTCTGAGGAAAGTGCAAAGAATACCATGGACAGAAAAACTAATAAGGAAGTCCTTCAAGAAACAAAAGAAAACCGTAAATTGATCAGAAAAATTATTCATGGGCAGTGGAGATTTTTCGGGCATATTATAGGGAAAAATGAACAGGAAAACTTTGTCTCAACTGGCAAAATTGATGGGAAAAGAGCGAGAGGAAGGTAGAGAGATAAATACTGGGATGGCTTGGACACACGGCATAATTGTGACAAAATCAGACCTGATGTAAGAAGACTGGTGGTTGTGTGAGATGGTGAACCATGATCGCCCACACTGAACGGCATGGCATAGGATGATTGTGACCTGTGAACAATCTGAATATTGTTGTTCTTTTATGTTAAACTCATTGTATTTGTCATTGTTCTGGCACCTTGGGTGTGTGCTTAATGTGTGTGTTAAATATAGAATCAGTAGATTTACTAGTTTTACAGCATTCACTGCATAGTTTTCCTGATAATGTCTAACAGCAGGTGTTTTGATCCATTTTATGCTTACAGATCCCCAGTGGATTTTGTAGTGATATATTTGAGTGCATTGATACATTAAATCTACAGCTTTTTAAACTGTAATGTACAGGTGCTACATCATGTAGTGCAAGCAGTGAGACATCCATGTTCTTTGTCTTTTGATATAACAATCTTGTCTCTTCTCTCTCCTCTCTCCCCCCCCCCCCCCCCCCTCCCCCACCCCAATCTTTTACAGTTTTCTTCCCAAAAATCCTCCTGTATAAATTTGTGTTGTTTCCTTGCAGGTTTCATATTTTGAGATTTATATGGACAAGATCAGAGATTTACTTGACGGTGAGATTTTACATAAGCTTATGACTATATTTACAGTTTAAAAAATAGATATTATTACAAAAATTATGTCGGCATTTGCTTAGGGATAGTGAATCAGTAAAATTGGCTAGAAAATTACAGCCAGTAAATGTGCTGGAGTTATTGTGACATCCTGTAAGGGACATGCAACTATCTTTTTAACAAGTCTATTACTGTACTGGCGCCTTGCCATCTTGACAGACGATAGTTTGTTACATTGTGCTTCAAAAAAGCCATAATAATATCTCCATAGTACATAGTTGAAGCTGAATTATAGAGGCCATATGTTGTCCATGCAGCCTGCCTAGTTTACTCCAGAGGTAACACCAATACGTCTCGAACAAGACAAGCTGCAGGATCAGCAAAGTAATGTTCTAACTGTCTGCCTGTTGGAGCTTCGATCCTAGACCAGTTGCTGATCAAGGCTTAGGGCCTGGTCTGCTGTACCATTACATTTAGTCTTTAGGTTGCATTTCCTGACACCAGGATAGATTTGTACCCTCCCAGTTTTGCTTCTCTGCCTGTAGATGCTGGCACAATGTGGGATGTTGGGTTGGGTGAGCATCACCCAATATTCGGTGCTAATAGAAAGCATGTAGTACCATTTACTATCATACAGTAGCTCAGTCATATCTGACTAAGACCTGACTAACAAACAAGTCTAATAATATTTTTACAAAGAAGCATGTTGATAATGAAATACTCCAGAGATGATAAGTATCAATAATGATTAAAAGTCTTAGACCATTAGATCAACAAACATTTCTCTGACTTAGTGAATATAGCATTACAACATAGATATAACATTAAATTTGTATGTTACAACAATTGTAAAAAGTAAGACACAGAAACATATAGTGTCATCTAGGGAACACTGGCAAAGGTGTATACCTAGAGTGGAGTGACTAATGCAGTTTTACATTTGCTTAACTTGTTTCTCATTCCCTTTATTTCTCAGTGACCAAGACAAATTTGTCAGTTCATGAAGATAAAAACAGAGTTCCTTATGTGAAGGTACATGACAGTCATGTGACTTTTATGACAGCTTGTATATATTTATATATTTGTGCCTCAGTGTAATATATCTGTGATCTTTGTCTACTGGTTTAAGAATCTGTATCATTGCTCTCAAACAAATACAAAGGTGCTAATCTCCTTGGGTAAAAGATATTAAAGAATATATAGGCTGCTGACTTCAACAGTGCACCCAATGAGTTTATGCTTATACTGTTCTGATTGTTACTATGTCTTGCCACATTTCATATTTTGTACTTTTGAAGGCCTGTTATTGCTAATTATTCTTGCAGCACACTGGGAACCATTACTTTACTTTTACACTGGTTGTGTGTTTCCTTATCCCTTACCAAGAATAGACAGCTCAGTGGGCTTTGGTATCGACAACAGCAGCAACACATACTTAGTATTCTTGCAGCCCTAATTTTATGCTGTTTGTCCTGAAAGCTTGCAATTGCTGGTTCACCATTGATCATGTCACGTCTAGGGCCTGGAAATAATATAATGACCTCCTAACTTTTAACTGTTTCAACACTTTCTACTTTATACATTTTGAATCAGTATAATACAATCTCCTTCTTCATCCTCCCTTCCTCCCCACTCTCCTCCTTTCTCTCACACTCTCTTCCCTCTCCTTGTCTCTCCCCTTTTTTTTCCCCCTCTCTCCCCTTTTGCCCAACTGTAGCCCTTGCTGCAAACAAAATTAATAAGTAATGATTAATTGATGATCTGATATATTTTCTACTATACTGTTCTAGTTGTGATGAATTTGTTATACATATTGTTGTAAATGTACAATTTTCTTTACCCTGTTGTTGATAACAATTCTTAATTGAGTATCATAAATGCCCTGTAAATAAGAAGCTTAATCTCTTCAGTCACAGTGAAATGAGCTCAGTGTAAGCTATATGTTGAGGGATTTACTATACTGCTCAAGCTTATACTCATCATCATCATCATCATCATCATCAGCATCATCATATAATCATCATCATCATCATCATCCATCATCATCATCCATCATCCATCATCATCATCATCATCATCATCATCATCATCATCATATAGGAAGTCCTTTGCAGAATGTTGCTATCATCACAGCCCGCTGAAAATAAGTCTCAGTGCATTTCACTGCCTTTTGGATTTCCATACATAGGGTGTATTTAATGGCCTGTGTCCACAATTGAGTTAGTTGACCTCTGCCTGCTCTTCCAAGAACTATGCCTTTCATTATTGTACTTAGGATGAGTCGATGTGGTAGCTAAAGTCATAAAAAAAATTTGTATCCATCCTGATGCTCATTGAATCCATGATGACTGGGCTGGCAGGTGAGCAACTAGCCACTACACCACAATGGCTCCTGCCATGATGAGCATCTTGGTATAAATAATGTAGTAGTTTTCCCCCTCACGTTTCAGATCCACAATGCATTTTTTTTACACATGCTCACAGAATAATAATATTTCATTGTTTGTTTTATCAGCTGAAAACATGCCAAAACTATTGTCCTTCCTTGTTTCTATTCACTTTATAGAACTAGGTAGCATGGGGGTTATTTAATTATCTTACCAACGTAATGGGGCTCAAATTCCAGTGGTGGTGAGATTTGTTAAATTCAGTTTGTCCCTGTTGTTAACCTGGCCTGACAAAATGGCCACCAGAAATTTTGTTGGAAAAGTGAAGGCTGTGTGATACTGAGCTTATTACCTCCAGTGTACCTTTTGGTCACAGAAAATGTGGACCTAACACAATGTTCCCGTTATGGCTTAATGGCATGCAAACGAGGTTAATTTTTACTTCCTCCCATAGAAGGTCCTGCAGTATGTATTCTTGTTTTGCTGTTCATCTCCCAATGGAGCATAAGATCCTAAACCAAGGTCAAGCCCTTTGTAAACTATGATTGGTTGGGTTTCTTCTTCTTCTTTTCGTTCATCCGGAGTGTTTTTTCAGATGTGATTGCGGTGTGTCTGTTATGCGCCCTTGGGCCGAAACCCGTAGGCCAACACATCGACTTTAGCGTGCTTTTTTGACCAGGTAGCATTCCTGGGAGACTCTCACTTTTGTGGTGCCATCTGCAACCATGCTGGCCAAGGTTGAACGGTCGAAGACAACGTTCATACCTCAAAGGAAGGCAGGGACAGTCCATAGCATTTTCCGCCATCCAAGGTTGCTTCCATAGTTGCAGGGCCGACACATAACGCCCTGGATCTGGGCTCACCGAGGGAGATCGTCACGTCCTGCTCATGGCTGCTTTAAATCCTCACTTCAATATATTGGTCACTTCGTTTCCCCGGGTCATTCCCGCACAAACCAGGCAGGTTTGCAGACGGTATCCACTCAGCGAGTTTTCGGACATGTGCTTGTCGTTGCGCCCATCAGAGCTTTTCCAGGCACAACAGACATTCGGAAAACCACCCAGTCAGAGCTGTTCCGAACAAGAGCGGCATTCGGAAACTAGGTAGTTAGAGCTGTTCCTAGCACGAGAGACATTCGGACGAGACATTTCACTCGGACGTAATTGCGTAGTGTCAATTTTTAGTTTGCCACCCGTAGGACGACACTTCCGACTTCAGCGGGCATTTTTTAATGAGGTTAACCTTCCTCTGGTTTCGAGGCACGTTGGACTGTTGTGATGTCGCTAACATCTCAGCTGGTCAAGTTAGAACGATGAACGACATCGTGGTCGGCCCTCAAGGGAAGGCAGGGGCAGACCATGAGCATTCCCTCGCTATCCAAGGAGGCTTCCATAATTGCAGAGCCGGCACATATTGCTCTGTGACTGGGCTCACCCTAGGAGTTGCCACGTCCTGCTCATGGCTGCTTTAGTTCCTCACTTCCATGTGTTGGGCAACCCATTTGCCCCTGATCGCTCAGCACACACCAGGGACGGTCAGACTGCGAGCGACACCCACTCGGTAAGCTTTTGCTTTCGGACCACGCAATAGGTTCGCTCGCCGTGCGTTCCATTTTGCGTCATTGAGACGTTCTTCCACTTTTGTCTACACTCTCTATGAGTTAGATACAGTTTTCGCAGCCATTTTCTTCGGCTGGGGCACTTTTTTGACATTTTGTACTCGCTCACAAGGTAGGCTACTTGTGCTGCCGGCTCAGCACCTTACCTTCGTGAAGCGGTGAACGAGAAACGGCCTGGCCCTCTCATCCGGGAATCTCTCATATCCCCCAGCTGAGAGCCTTCGAACTTGTATCAGACCTGAGCATGTAGCTTGCTCAGTATCACGCCTTTATTTTTCGAAAGGTGGGTATCGGCCTGGCTCTCAGGTCCAAGGGTTTGTGGCTTAGAGGCGTTCAGCCACAGCCCTCGACAGGGAGCCTTTAGTGTTTTGTCCTGACCAAGATATTCTGCCTTCGTGCGCCTGATTTAAATATTTGACTGCTATCCTCAGTCTCACCTGCAGAGCAGCAGGTTGTGTCTCTCTTAGTCTGGTCCCTATCCCATGAGCCGTCCGATATGTAGTTTTCACCCATAGGCAAGCACATGGGGTCGATGGGACACGCAAGCTCCCCCACCATGGCAAGGTGGAGACACATCGGGGGAGGGTTGGGTTTTGTAGCTACATTATTCTACAGTATGAGGTAGCTTGTCTTATGGCAACCCTCCTTGGTTGCCTTTTATGGCATGCATGGTAGGTTACAGTGTTACCATTCTTTGCTTCCCTTAGGGACCATGGTAATACATGGGTACTGCAATACATAGGTAGTATTACTGTTACAATGTAATTGTCCACAAAGGTGCTGTATGTAAGTATAATTGTGTACTTTCCAGGGTTGTACGGAGAGGTTCGTGTCCAGTCCAGAGGAGGTCATGGATGTTATTGAGGAAGGAAAATCTAACAGACACGTTGCTGTAACAAGTATGTTGCTTAACTAATTTCACTACCAGGTTGTTTTAACTAATTATGAAACATTCAAGTTTATAGTTGGACAGGCAGACTATGCCCCACTCTTAATTGCCAGATAATTTCTTCTTCTGTCTCTTGCCTCTGCTACAGCAAGGCCCTAAAAAAATTCTCAATCCAAGAAGCCCATGTATCTTCTGCTATCTCTTGTGATTGTTTCAGTCTGTCATATTATTCATTGCCTTCAAGTTCTCTTCTCCATTGTTTTTAAGTCCCCTATATTAGTTGTTCTTTTAAACCCTCTTTAATTTGTTAATGATATTGGAATTACGATATGTCCATAAACTCAGTGTGTAGTTATTAATTTGAACTACTTCAAATGTGTAGCACAATAGCTAAATCAGCAAAAATAGAAAAGATCAGCTTTACAAAAAAGTAATCACAAGTTACAGAATGGATGTTGCCTTCATAAAGCCTTTTTCAACAACAAAAATAATAATAGAACTACATGAAACATATGGAGGGGAAACCTGGGAAGTCAATACAAACACACAAATGCATGCAGAAAAACACATTGTAAACCAGATAAATGTGAGATACAAAACACCAAGTAGCACTTCCTAGAGAAGTGATTAGAAAAATAATACGGGATGAACTGCGGGAGACCTGTCACAATGCGATGAATAAATCAAGAAAAATGTAATGTAGAAGGGGTCAGCTTTACACAAACACAATCGCAAAGAATTCGTTTGAAATTTGAATTATGGAATTTGTATATCAGACTTCTCATTTTTGAAAGCGAACATTTTTCTAACTTTTGGTATGACAAAGTTGAGCTAACCATTGTTGACTTTTGTGCTTGACATTTTCACTAATGGATATTAACTTTTATGTTTAACATTTTAAATTTAAAATTAAGGGTTTGACTTTTATGTTTACCATTTTGATTATGTATTTGATCTTTGGCATTTTCAATAGTCATTTAATCACACCCTGTATTTTGAAATGGTGTGACACATGAAGCATTGGTATATTTATTTTCATACAAATATTTGTGTCCTGTTAACAAGTTGCCCTTTTTATAATTAAATATTGGTCAGTGTTTCACATTTTGGCAAATTAACATAACATTATGTTTTTTATCCTTTCTCATTTCCCTTTCTCAGAAATTCTTGTTCATGATGCAGTTCTCTGTATATATTGTAGACTGCTGCGGTGTATAAAGTTCCTTAACTGAGAAGTTTTGCAGCTGTACACATGGCAATTGTTTTATTGACCTACTCTGCCTTAGTTATTAATGTAATTCATCTCAACCAGTTACTTTCACTTCTAGTCCAGATTATGACTGTAATTCAGCCTGCATAGGTGGTTATTTCAGGTAGCTGCTCCCTGGAACAGAAAAAGTTAGTTGCATATCCTTTACAGGATGACACTGTCAACCCCAGCATTTTTTGGCTGTTTGTGATTTCTTGGCATGTTTAAGTTCTGTAGTTTGCCATTGCTTTCTGAATGACCAACACTCATACAATTGTTTAAAAACCAACACAAGGCAGTATGCTTCCAAATTGCTCGCAGCTGTGTTTTGAACGCAGTATGCAGGATTACTAATTGTGCCTATAACTCCTTCGCCACAATTCTGGGACAGAAAGAATTAAATTAAAAACCTGGTCGGTAAAGTCATTGCATCTAACATCTCATAGTTTTTTTTAATGACAATATAATCTGTAGGAATCAAGGTGACATTATGATTAGTGCACTTGCCTGCCAAGACAATGGACTGGGTTTAATTCCCAGCAGAGGCAGAATTATATTTTCCAACCAGTAAAGCTCTGGGATCATTCCAGCCTCATAAAAAAAAGCCATGATGAAGGGAACTGACTCGTCATGGCCACTTTATATGTCATGGCTCAGAAAATGTGAAGGCCTCACACTTTACACCCAACAGTAGCATCAGCTATGGGTCTACTTTTACAGTTTACAATCTTGCAATAAGAGATAGATTAAGAGGTGATGAAATTAACACAAATTGGGAACTACCTCATACATAGAATACATTGAAAGACAGAGAAACAAGTGGTTTGGAAATAAACAAGAATGTCCCCAAATTTGCCAGATTCACAATCATAATACAACTGACATAGCAGAGCATGAGGATAACAGGAAGAGATGGATTTACAGTGATAGTAAAACCTTTCACTAGCATGGACTCACAACTGCTACACATCTGGCCTTTGAGAAAAGACTACACCTCTTCCTCAATGTCTAGTGACACAACAGTATGTGGAAACTGACAAAAGAAGAAGTTAATCAAATATATCAAGTAAACACTCTGCTGCCTTCTACAGCTATCCAACCCTGTAAGATTTTCTGTCTGTCAGGTGCTGCAGTGGATCTTCAACAAAAACATTCTCTTGCTCTTGTTGTGCGAACTAACAGACTGCTATTCATCTTTCTCTTGATGTTATCTTCCCACTTATATTGCTGTCTACCACTTGCTTGCTTTCAACTCTTCCTCCAATATGGTTTTTACAAGAGTTGCTGTCTTTTTTTAATGTAGCCAGAATATTTCTCTTTTTTTTCTTTTTGCATCAATGCTCTTTTCTTTCCTAGTCTGTATTGAATCTCTGTATTTGATTGGTTTTGTTTCCATGAAATACAACCTATTCTTCTGTATATCCACATCTCCAAGGCTTTGTAAGACTTAACTGCAATCACAATCTGTATCTATGTCTCTATGTCCCTGATGATGCCACAACAGTTTACATTGTTTATAAATCTAGAACCACTCTGTTCCTCCACCTTCATGGATATCCATTTGGTCTTATACCTTGGATTCCTTCATTGTCTCTCTATCTAAATCCATTCATTCTAGTATGGCCAAGCCATCTTAATCTGTTGGATTTCATAATGTTGACTGCTGATGGGTCTTTATTCATTTGCATTATTTCTGCTTGTCCGTATTCTCTTACACTGGTATTACTGTCTCTGACAAGTATTCTTCTATGCATTTAGTTTTTAAAATGCTGCAGTTGGGAAACATGCTAGGTTCTTGTGCTTTCTATTTCAGATTCATACAATACTGTATACAATGCTGCTGTATTTTTTAAAAGTTTTCTGTATGACTCAGATGTTCACAAAAGTTAATTGACTGTTTATTCCAGTCCCATTGTTGTTTACATTACAATACCCACTTCAAATGGTGGAATGCTTCAATGTGTCAACACAGAGTGACTTAATCACTTTTTCTTAACCCCTTTGTTTGGTATAGTTTGTGTGACACTATTAATGTTGGAGAAATGTATGTGGGAAAAAAAAAAACAACAAAGAAATAATAGTGGATTTAAATGCTTATTTAACTTTAAACAAAATATTACTATCACAGATATTTATCTGTTTATTGTTAGGTGGTATAACTACTATCACCCATGTTACTGTGACCCATAAGAAAAGCAAAATATTGTAACACTATAACCTGCCATAAATGTCTTAAAAGGTGACTAATGAGATTACCTCATCCTGTACTCTTATATCATGGCCCAGAATTTGTGGTATTAACACTTCACACTCCAATGGCAGTCTTTGATTTGCAAGTTCCTTTACCTTTTTTAAAGGTATAAATCATACCAGCAGTTTTGTGTGTGTAGTGAATATAATTGTAATTTGTCTTTATTGTTGGTGAGCTCACTTTTGATGCCATTGAATTTATTTATTGTTTTTTCCCCTCCAGACATGAATGAGCACAGCTCTAGAAGCCACAGTGTATTTCTTATACATGTAAAACAGGAGAATGTAGAAAATGAGAAGAAGTTACATGGAAAACTGTATCTAGTTGATTTGGCTGGTAGTGAAAAGGTATGTTTACATCATTTCTAGGAGCTTCTTTGATCCATGTTACATTTTTCAGTATGCAGACAGGTATGAAGATTCCAAGTATGTTACTTTTCAGTTCTATACTTGCCCATGAACACTTATTCTTGAGCAGATAATGTGGCAGTTTACTCTTGATTTCCACATCCATGTGTGTGTGATTTGTGATCTTCTCTTTGAAAGCAAGTTACAGCTGTCAGGACAGTTGTATGCTCTGCTTAGCTCTGATGTACAGATGTCCATTTATTCCACTAGGAACTGAACTGTGTTCTTTTTTGTTGCTTGTTCTTTGCCACTAGGATGTGCATTTGGGAGTTTCTGTCATATGTCATCTACTGCCTACAGTACCTTGTGGTGTAGGACAAGGGGTCTTGAGCCTGAGGTATTAAGGCCGCCTGCCTAGTGCAGTCGTAAGTTAGTGTTTTCTTTTTTGCCCCTGACAAACAAATGCACACCCTACCCAATGGAGAGCTCAGGTCTCCTGAAAGAGAACCCAACATTCTAGCCACTCGGCCAGCTGCTCCTCGTTTCTCTCTTCAACAAGCTAATATTTTGTTTCATACACTATGTAATTAATTTTTTATTGCTTGTGGTTTAGAATTTGCACTGTCCCCAGTGCTCTTTAATGTCTACACCAGCAAGGTCACAGATATTGAGACACCATGTGTTGGTAGAATCTTTGACATTTGTAGATGATATGCTGGTGTACAGACAGGGCAGGGATAGGGAAAGTGTGGCTGCATATTTACAGGTAGCAGTAACAGGGTGACAGAGTGGTGCAGGGATGCAGGGGTCGTTATAAACCCAGACAAGGCATCAGTTGTGTGGTACTCCCTGGATAACCGGATTGTGAAAGCAGATGTCCCATGTATTATATTGAATGGATGTCCTCTTAGTAGAGAGAGTAAATTAAAGTACTTGGGTATCACCTTTGACTGGTGTATCTCTTTTAAAGATCATGTGGAGGCTTTGGTGGTGAAGGCTGGTAGGGGGCTTAATGCTTTGAGGGCGATTGCAGCAACCGGGGTAGATCAGAGGATGCTGTACAGGCTCTTTCAGCAGTTAATAATTTCTGTCATTGAGTATGGTTTGGGGCTCCTGACAGTATCAAAGAGCCAGCTTGAAAGGTTGGAGCACATACAGAATGCGGCCATGCAAGTCATCCTGGGGTGCACAAAGGACACACCAATTATACGCATGAGGCATATTCTGGCGCTACCAACAGTGACGGATAGGCATAAGGTCCTTCAGGCCAAATGGTACCTGAGTAGGGATCGCCCCCTGCATGAAGCCATGGATATGGTCAGAGGTCATAGACTAAGATGAGGCAGGTCCTGGATGGCACAAGCGGAAATATCTATATGTCAGGTGTGTGATCTAGAGACCATCAATCGTGAAAAAGAGTGGATTGAAGTACCAGTAGACAGGATGGACTGGCACAATGTAATAGTAACACTGGGTCGTGAGTGCAGAGAATGGGCAGCGGGCCGCACAGAGTTAGAGATGCAACAACTGATCTAGAGTAATACACATCAAGGTGACATAGTGATCTATACTGATGGGTCAGTGGTGAGAAACAGACAAAGTGGTTGGGGCTTCATTGCGAAGGCTAATGGACAATTCTTGAAAATGGAGAGTATGGCATATGAGGTTACAAACTCCCAACATGAGAATGGAGGTGGAAGCAGTCACAGTGTCATTACATTGGTTAGAGGAGACCACTATAACACACATTGTCTTCATCACGTACTCAAGGAGTATGCTTAGTAAGGTGGAGAAAGGAATGTTTTGTGTGGAATGGCCCACCTCTCGTCAGAGGTCACAGATTGTGAGAATTGTGTGGAGTTTTTGCCTTGACCATGCGGGAGTGCGGGGAAATGAGCAGCCTGATAGGCTGGCAGGGAATGCACCTCTTGGTGGTAGATTACCTATGGACAAGGTAGAATGGTCGTGCGCCTGTGGGACCAGATGGAGAAAGTGAAGGAACAGATTGAGAATCCATATGTGGAAAGGATGAGATTGCAGGGGATTGGCAGGGGTTCTGATGGGATTGCAAAACTGAGAGGGAAGACCAGGAGAACTTTCAATCACATAGCGATGGAAAGGATGAATAGTATTACTCTTCGAATGAAGGGACGGAGCGCATATAGGAATGTCTTGAGTACAGTGATGTCGGTTTTTAACTCAACTCCAGAAGATATTTGCAGCATACATCTCAGAAACCACATCTCTGTTGTCTCCAAGGTCTTCCTAATTCATTTATGTTCTATGATTCACTGTCATACAGCAGGACAGTTTCTATATATCATTTCAGAACTCCCAGACATATATTGATAGTGATTTATTAATTTTGGTGGTACACCAGTATGTCTTTGACCAAATGACTCTCAAGGGATGGTGTAGTCAGTAATATTCCAGCCAACCTTACTACCCAGAACATTGAATCTTATTTTGTGAGGCTGGATCAATCCTAGAGTTATGTGGCCATCGACAATTCTGACCTTTAGAGAGATTTGAACCCTTGATCCTTGGATGATCAGGCAAGTTCACTAACCACTTGCTACCATAGCCTCTAGTCCTCTGAAAGTTTGTTGGTTTTAACGGAGTGACTAGATAAACTACTTATATATGACAAAATGGTTGCATACAATGTATTATTTCTGTATTACTGATATTGAACCTTGCTTCAATTTACGCAGGTCAGCAAAACAGGAGCCGAAGGGTCAGTCCTTGATGAGGCCAAAAATATTAACAAGTCTCTTTCTGCGCTGGGCAATGTCATTGCTGCTCTGGCTGATGGAAACGTGAGCTTACTTTTCTGTATTCTCTTTCAGGCTTGTTTTGTTGATGTTCATAATAATACTCAGGAAAGGTACACATGGCAGGATGGATAGCACTATGGAAATGATACTCATGAAAGGTACACAGGGCAGGATGGATAGCACTATGGAAATGATACTAAGGAAAGGTACACAGAGCAGAATTGGTAGCACTATGTAAATTATACTCATGAAAGGTACACAGGGTAGGATGGATAGCACTATGGAAATGATACTCATGAAAGGTACACAGGGCAGGATGGATATTACAATAGTGGATGTGACACTAGTAACAATTACAGCCAAACACATTATTTTAGCAATTGGTTTTACTTCCAATTGTTTATCTGTGTGTGTGTGTCTTTTCTGTCAATAAATCATCATCATCATCTTCCACTTCTTCCGCCAAGCGTCGTAGGGAGGAATAATTTGTGCTCCAGCGCCCGGTGGGTGGCACTGGACAGTGTCATTCTGTGTGATTATACAATGTCTTTGATGTCGTCAATCCATTTTCTTCTTGGACATCCTGTTGGTCTCGTCACAGATGATCTTTTATGTAAGGCCAGTGATGGGAGTTGTTGTTGTTGCATTCTAATGGCATGGTCAAACCACTTGATCTTCTGTCTTTCAATAAATGTGGCACAAGGTGTTGATCCCACTGTCTGTCTGATAACAGCATTTCTTACTCGGTCTCGGATTGTTAAATTGGTAGCTCTCCTCAGGCATCTCATCTCGCAGGTGTTGATTTTGCGAAAGTGTGATTTGGATAAAGTCCAAGTTTGAGATTGGTAGCGTAGGGTTGGTATGAATATGCTGTTTATTATCTGTCGTTTTGCAGACATGGGTATATTTGGATGTTTCAGTAAGGGTGATAGTTGATATATAAGTGCACTAGCTTTTTGACATCTGATTTCGATTTCTCTGTCCAATCTGCCATCTTCTGTGATACTTCCAAGATATTTGAATTCTTCAACTTGTTTCAGAGTTATGCTATTTTTCTGTATACTTAATGGGCCCGGCGATCTGCTAACTTGCATTACTTCGGTTTTGGCCGTGTTTATACTCATATTGTATCTGCTGCAGATTGAACTCAGATTAGTAATATGATTTTGTAGTCTGCCCTCATCACTGTAAAACAGGCATTGATCATCTGCAAATAGAAGTTCATTTATTTCCTGTGGGTCAGTTGTTTCATCTGGAGTAAAGAGTTCTACATTTTCTGAATCTGTTCTGTCAAGACTTGCTTCTTTGGATATTCTATCCATGTAGATATTAAATAGCAAAGGAGAGAGCACACATCCATGTCTCACTCCCGTATTGACTGAACATATCTGATATACCTTCTTGTGTTCTTACTGCACTTCGGCTCGAGTGGTACATGGCTATGGTGTTTTCAAGCAGTTGCCCTTGTATCCCATAGTCTTCAAGGATGGTCCATAATTTGTATCTGTCTACTCTATCGAAAGCCTTTTCCTGATCTACAAACACAATATTCTGCTGATCACTATATTCAATAGTTTTTTCACTTATTTGTCTAAGTGTATATAGTGCATCAGTGCAACTTTTACCTTTCCGAAAACCGAATTATACTTTGTTTAACTGTTGTTCAACTATGGGTCTAGCTCTTTGTTCCAATAGGTTTGCGTACATTTTCCCTATATAGCTCAGGAATGATATACCTATGTATGTTTCACACTCTCTCATATTGCCTTCCTTTTTCCATATTGATACTATTATTGCCTGTGACAATCATCTGGGACTTTTCTTTCTTCCCATGCGTCAATAAATACAACTATTAAATGTTGTGTTGGTAAGTCTTTCATAGGTATCATTGTTAAGAATGTACTATCATTATTCTTTCAACTAAAGAATCATGTCAGTAATTAAAATACACAAGTTTGAAGTGAAGATCAGAATTACCAGAGAAGAAGAGCACACTAAATGCACAAGTAGGCCTGTGAATCAGCAGTCAACACTGAACTGGCACAGTTAGTCACTGATGGATTTATTATGGAGGATATTGGCTCATCTATGGTTGTGTCCAAAGTAAATTCATTTAAATTGAATCTTGCACCCAAAAAATGTATTATTATGTCCATGTGTTGAATCACAATCTAAAATATTGACAGGTCTACCACATGTAGTGGAAATTCTTCGTGATCAGTTATTTCAGTCAACATTATATGTTTATAACTTGTTGCAATGTTTTTATTTAACTCATTACGTATAGCTTCAACATTTCCAAGTGTCTTAAATATCACTGCTGCTTGACCTAAGTACCACCAGTGTTGGTTTTTCCATTTTATTGATTTATTTGTTAACTCATGTGATTCATTTCACATTTCTAAATCAGACTAACTTCTGGATTCTAAATCTTCTGACAGTATTTTCTGACTTACTGATCTAACAGTTCTGTATTAATTGACTAGCAGAATGTTAGATTTGCATTTTCCAATTTTACCCATTGTAACTAAATTTTACTATTTCTCATGTTTTGTTTTATATTTCCCATAATGTGCAATTTCTTGAGTGGATAAGTTTTAGATGGATAATAGTTTGGAACCACTACCATGTGATTTCCATCTAAATGGGTAATAATTTTTAACTACTGAGATGATGTTTCTTAGATGAATGATGAAATCATACTGGTAAATGGAGAGCTCATGAGAAAACACATTTTAATGCATAAATAAAAAAGAACAAATAACATTTAACAGCATTTTCATAGGAAAGAATTCAGAGAGTGATAATCACTCATGGTGAAACAAATTATAAATGAAGTGCACTGACAAAAGAACATAGGAATCGGAGAGGAATGATAGCCAATTTGGAATTGGAATAATGAATGATATTGCTCTCCATTGAATCATGTCACATGTATCATTGTAAATAAAGTACACTTGTTTTTATTGTTGTGAATTTGAATTATATAGACACTCACTATGTTTTTTAGTTTTAGAATGCTGTTAAAACACGTTGTACTATTGATGGCATTATATTTACAAAAAGCATCTTATCCTTTCAAAACAGAAATCTCACGTACCTTACCGAGACAGTAAATTGACAAGAATTTTGCAAGAAAGTTTGGGTGGTAATGCACGTACGACCATGGTCATTTGTTGCTCCCCTGCCTCATACAATGAGGTGGAGACAAAGTCGACACTTCTGTTTGGACAGAGGTAAGCTTGTGTGGAGAATTGCTACTTTAAATGTTGTCATTTGTTGCCAGCCGAGGAAGAAATATTTGTGAAATAATAGGAGAATTGGGCATCGTGCAATGCAGTATGGTAATTGTAATAATATTGGTTTCGTCATCGTTAATTATGATAAAGGTACATGTGTAAAGCAGTAGGACTACACATATACTAAGTCAGTATACCACAGTAAAGTCAGGTCTTAGATATGATTGAGCTGCCAAATACAGTAGACGGTACTATCTACTTTCTATTAACGCTGAATGTTGGGCATGTTATAAGAACAAATAAGCTAGAAAACTTAGTGACAACTGGCAAGATTGAGGGGAAAAGAACCAAGGGAAGGCAGAGAAATAAATATCTAGATGGCTTGGCCACAAAACAGTATCGAAAGACAAGACTGATCCATGACTCTGGTGAACGTGTGAGATGGCAAGACACAGCACCCATGCTTATCTGGATATGAATGGCACATGATAATGAACATTGCTTCCATCTTTATCATCATACATTTATTTTTGTGCCACCCTTGCGAAGTAAATGAGGTTCATCTCACAAATCATAATTATTGTAGGGAAGACATAGAGCAGGTTTATCCTTGATGTCAACTTTTTCAGGTCTGTTGACATCTCTGCTTCACCGTCTCTGTGTGATGGGGTTACAGACGCAATTTGTAATCCTGCATACTGCGTTTGAAACGTTGCAGCGGGCAATTTGGAAGCAGACCGTCTTGCGTTTGTTTCCATACAATGGTTTGAGACCTGGTTTTTTCAGAACCTAATGGCAAACTACTGAACATAAACTCGCCCAGGAATCACAAACAGCCAAAAAAGGATATGTGCCACAACGCAACTCCCGCAATTATCAAATTGGCAACGTTAACGTTGAAGCAATAATAAGCTCACGTGAACTATCGAACTGTAATACAAAGAATCAACCGACGCCATCCTAAACAACAGTACTCACACATTCTTTTAATGATGCGCTGGATCAATACAATGGATTAATCGAGAAAATGAATGGTTCCTTTTAACACAGGAACGGCATTCACACAAAATATTTACGACTCTATCCCGGTAATGTCCGACTGTAGTTAGGAGCTCAATCTATCTCCGCTGTTCTCATTTTCACAGGTTTGTCTAGGTGTTCCATGCCTTCAGGTCCTCTGCTCAGTATTGACACTTTCTTCGTTAGACATCCTCCACCTGATAGTCCTCAGCCAAGCCTTTGCCTTCTCACAACCAACTCTCCAAACGAACACGGGCTTCACACAATATGTCGCACCTCAGCCGAATCACCCAAGGTCCTCCCCCTTGTCCTTCCTTGTTGTCGTCTGACGTTCCCTGTTTCTAAGTTTCCTTAGTTTCTTGTGGGGTTTTCCCTCTATCATTTACTACCGCATTTTCCGATGACGTCATTCTGTCTAAACGCCATGTGACAGTATGCAAATTAACTTTAGCTTTTCTTTCTGATTTTACCACATTTCATGTTTCACTAGGCCTCAGGTGATTTGGGATATGCAACTAACTTTGCTTTTCCTTTCTGATTTTACATTTCATGTGTCACTAGGCCTCAGCTGATTTAGAACATTTGACACTTTTATGTTTCATGATTTACCAAATTTTAAATGTTATGTTTTAAAATCAGACTTCATGTATGTGTTACTAGGTCTCAACTAATGTTTTATTTCCCCATGGAACATAGACCCTCGGTCATACCAGCTCTTGTAGTTTCTATTCTTTTTTTACTTTTCTTTTCTGAAGGCTTGTGAATGATTGGTTGGATTTTCCAGGAATGGTTTTCTATGGCAGGGAATGGCCATCCCAACACCAAGCCTCTTTTTAATTGTCTCTTAGATGATCTAGGTAGGTTATGATGCTGCTTTACTTTGCTTCCATTATGGTCCCTGATAAAACACAAGAGAATACTATAACTTAATATAATGACCGCCTTTGCTTTTGATGGCATGAGGCGTCAGCCGTTTAGAAATCAGTGGCAAACTACTGAACTGATATTACCTAGTAAATCACAAACAGCCAATAAATGCTGGGGTTGATTGCAGCATCCTATAAAAGACATGCAACTGACTTTTAATTTAGTATACAGACAGTTTAACTTTCCCCCACAGCAATGTCTACCTGACTTCTATCATGGCTATCATGTGATTGTGGTGTTCAGGAACTGCATTTATTTTCCAGAGCCAAGACAATTAAGAATGTTGTGTCTGTCAATGAGGAGCTGACAGCAGAAGAATGGAAAAGGAGATATGAGCGTGAGAAAGAGAAGAACAATAAGATGAAATTAATCATTCTGAAGCTGGAGGCTGAGCTGCAGTCTTGGAGAAATGGTTAGTAATTTATCAGGGAAATTCACAATTGTTTTATAGAGATCTATTGCAGTTTTGTTCCTCAGTTAATATGATTTACAGTAAATAAAGTTTGTATAACATATGTTGGATCTTAAAGCAATATTTTAACTGATTTATCAACATAACTGCGTCTGGATTTTATGAAGTGAAAACACTAATCCAGTTAATATGTATCAGTGATATATTCACACAGTAAACTCTACTGACTTTATGTGATCTTTCCTAAAGAATGTTTGTTGTGTGATTAACTCTTTTCTTTGAATCCCAACTATTATGTAATGTGTTTTCATTGACCCTTTTCTGTTAATCCCAACCATCATGTAATGTGTTTTCATTGACACTTTTCTATGAATCCCAACCATTATGTAATGTGTTTTCATTGACCCTTTTCTGTGAATCCCAGCCATTATGTAATGTGTTTTCATTGACTCTTTTCTGTGAATCCCAACCATCATGTCATGTGTTTTTATTGTCTCTTTTATGAACAAAACTATACTCCCATTAGTCTGTTAAAATTTCTCTATCATAAGCCAGATGCCCTGCCTTTTTACAGACTTATGTGATTTGTATTTCCTGTATTGGTAGCTTCTATCTGTATTGTGCAGTTTGTCATCTGCATTTTATTTTCTGGAGCACAGAGCTATGAAAAATCATTGGTGTTTGTTTATTTCCCTAGGCAAGACTGTACCAATAGAAGAGCAAGTTGATGTAAAAACTGTTGCATTGGAAAGTGAGGCAGCCAGTCAGGCTGGGCAGACAGTCAAAGACCAAGCTGCTGTCATGCAGTCTAGCTTCATTGGAATGGTCAGTGGTGGAATCAGTGCAATCCCAGAGGCTGAGAAGGCACAGTTTGAAGAGGAGAAGATGAAGTTATACCAGCAGCTTGATGACAAGGTAATTATATAATATATGCAACAAAGAGCAAGTCATTGTTGAAACTAGAACTTATAATCAGCTTTGCACACTGTTTTGTGGTATTATCAAGCTGAGAATACATATGAAGACGATGGTATATTTCTCTTCTATGCAAACTCAAGAGATATTTTGATTTCCTGTCATTCCATTTACAGATTTCCATATATATGCACTTCGAGTTATTAAACATATTTTGTAGTAACGTGGGGAAACAATTGCACCTGTATATTTTACCCATGATGATAGTCAAATGCTATCGAAGGTTGGCTGAAATTTGTCCTCAGCTGATCATCATCAAGTTGCATCTTTTATTTTGTAGGCATTCTAAGGCAGTATGTGTCCTACCTATCTCATCCTACAGCTATTGCAGTTGTAGTTCTGTCACCAGCTTGCCTGTATGCATTCAACTTCTGCTATAATCTATGTTTACAGCGCATGTGTCTAACCATGTTTTAAATATTTCATATATCTTTCATTGTCGGCATCGTATATCCTGCCACATGACATTCGGTATCATATGTCCTGCCACATGACATAGGCTTTCATGTCTCTTCATAGATATTTGGTATTTTTTATTAATTAGTTGGATGATATTCCTTCATGCCACATCTTAGTCCATCCAGCATAATGTCTCTCGGTCTGCCTCTATCTCTTCTACTATTGATCTTACAGTCATCAAGTGTTCTTCAGTGTCTCTCTTCTCATTAGATGACAGAACACTGGCACATCATTTATCTTAGTCTACTAATTTATGGTTTTGTGTATACAACTTTTGTGTATATATATTGCTGACTCTGTGATGAAGTGGTTACAAACGGCATTTGTAATCCCGCATACCACTGTCAAAACACAGTGGTGGATAATGTGGCAGCAGAGCCTTGTGTTGGTTTTCATAAAATGGTTTGAGTGCCGGTCATTCAGAAAGCAATGGCAAACTACTGAACGTAAACTTGCCAAGAAATCATAAACAGCCCCAAAAAATGCTAAAGTTGACTGTGACGTCCTGTAAAGGATATGCAACTAAATTAGAGTATTATTTATTCTCTTTTTGAATAAAATGGGTTGTGATCTACATTCAGTGCCATATACAAATCAGGTGAAGGATGAAATTTAACCTTTTGTTGCATAACTATTTGCTCTTTAAACAATGAAGTCCTTTAAGCATTTATCTCTTTCAAAGGCTTATTCAGTTTCACTAACATTTTATACACACAGGATGATGAGATCAACAGCCAAGGCCAGCTCATTGAAAAGCTCAGAGAGCAGATGTTGGAGCAGGAGGACCTCATTGCCAGCTGCAGAAAAGATTATGAGAATTCACAGGCTGAGATGGCTCGCATTCAGGCTGACAATGAGTCTGCCAAGGAAGAGGTGAAAGAAGTGCTGCAGGCTCTAGAAGAACTTGCAGTGAACTATGACCAGAAGTCCCAGGAAGTGGAAAACAAGGCTAGGGAAATTGAGATGCTTACTGAGGAGATTAACCAGAAAACGGTAAATGTCTGTTGTTGCTATAGATCATGTACAGATTGTTGTGCCTGGCAGTTCTCTTATATGTATCAGTCTGTAGCTGGGGCAAGATTTACTCCGGCTGCATACAATTCTAGGCATCAAACCAGCCTTGTTGGTTGTAAATCTTCTAGAGGGCTGTGACTTTTAACTTTTTAAGTCCAATACATTTGCATTCAGGTCGTTTGAGTTCTGAACAGGACTTGAATTTATCAGAGCGAGGCTGGTGTACAGACTATTGCATTTATCAGAGCGAGGCTGGTGTACAGACTTGCATTTATCAGAGTGAGGCTGGTGTACAGACTATTGAATTTATCAGAGCGAGGCTGGTGTACAGACTATTGCATTTATCAGAGTGAGGCTGGTGTACAGACTATTGCATTTATCAGAGCGAGGCTGGTGTACAGACTATTGCATTTATCAGAGCGAGGCTGGTGTACAGACTATTGCATTTATCAGAGCGAGGCTGGTGTACAGACTATCTTCCCAGCTCTGTACACCACCTTCAAGGCACTGTGTTTCAACTGTTCGAACTCTCCTTCCTCTCTCCAAGCTTAGAAATCAGTGCGGTGTACAAGATCAATATTGTCACTTCCCACCTGTGAAAGGCATATTAGGTTGTCACCAAGTGATGTTTCAGCACAGCATGTATGGAATGAATGGGGTAACAATATTGTACAATAGTAACATGAGATATTTTGGGACAGAAAAAGGTTGATACAAGGAGATAGTCACCTCACCTCATAATGCAGTAATATGGTAAATTGTGAAATTATGCTATCTCTATTCTTGCTTCAGAATTTGCCGTGGGATTACTTTTACCATCACATATAATAAATCACTGGTGTTGTTTGTGTTTTCACATATCTAATTTGATTTACTGTGCAGCATTTGTAGAAGCTAAATTATCTTTGGCTAAACTGCAGAACCTTTTGAAAAGCCAAGTTGTAAATCTTCTCCTTTATATGCTTCATACACAGTGGTGTTTATTGCTTAAGCTTTGCTGTTTATCCATCTTTTACAGAAATTGTATATTTTCCTTGCTGTTAACCGTAAATTGATTAGGGAAATTAGATGTAGGCAGTCTAGATTTTTTCGCTTTTTATGAAAGGAAATAAAATAAATATAAATAAATAAACTAAAATAAATAGATAACTTGGTGACAACTGGCAAGATTGAAGGCAGAAAAACACCTGGAAGACAGAAAAGTAATTATCTGGATGGCTTGGCCATTTGGTACGGTCGAGACAAGAACACAGAGTTGATTCAAGACTGTGGTGATTGTGTGAGGTGGCAAAACATGACTGTCCACACTTGTTGATATTTCTGAGTGATTACTCCTTTATATGGTGCCTATCTGATAATGGTTATGATATTCAGCTAAACAATGTTACTTGCTGTTTTTTAATCGTTTGTATGTGCTAACACCATTTCTAATGTCATTGTTTCTTATTATTCCTCTCATCATTACATTAAGTACCATCTCTGTTTTTCTTCTGATTTTAACCTCCATTAGAGCATAAGCACTCAAGCAACTCGTGCCAAGCCCTCCTATCCTTTGCTGCCTCTTGTAGTTCCTTCATTGTCTTTCCCATTTTATTTATGTTTCTAATTCTCTTCTCCATGTATTTAGGTCTCCCTATATTTCTTTTACCTTGTAGATTCAAGAGTGCTAGTTGCAGATATTATTTGCAGGCATTTACAGCTTTTAGTATATAGTCATTTAAGAAAAGCTTTGAAAATAATATTCTGATAATCTGCCTGAATATGACATTTGTAAATAATTGTTTCAGACAAAACTGAATAGCATCCAGACTGAATTAGAACTGTTACGTGACTCCTCCACGCACCAGAAGAAGAGGGTGGTGGAAATGATGTCCAGCCTGCTGAAGGACCTTGGTGACATTGGCTCTGTCATTGGAGGCAGTGCTGTAGATAATAAGGTATTGGATGTTTTTCTTGTTGCTTTGTAGTTGTCTTTTGTTCTGATCACATGAAGAACCTGTAGTGCCATAAAATATACAATAAACTGACAAATTCTGAACAAAGAACGCTAGTACTAACTAAGTGGTTTTTATTTGAGATCTGAGTATAATTGTGAAATCAATTTTAAATTTCAGCATATGTCACCTTGATACAAATGAATCCTTATTGTTTTAGCTTTGCAAAGGGTTTAGAAAATGTGAGCATTGTTTAAATTGTGTTGACAGTGTACTTTTCCATGTCGTCATTTGCAGTACAGTCACAACTATTCCAGAATCCAGGTGAAAGAAACTGAGCCAGTGTGTGAAAGAAAGAAGGCATCTGGCTACATAAACCAGCACTGTGACTAATGGGATAGTGAGAATCAGTTGTGTAATGTCCCCTGTCATGTCAAGTCGAGGGTTTGAAGTCATCTGTGGGTGATTTGGAAGTAGACTGCTTTTCACTGATTTTGATGGTGGTGCCAGTTGTTCAGAAAGTAATGGCAAACTACTGAACTAACATTGCCTAGTAAACCACAAACGGTCAATAAATGCTGAGGTTGATTGTAGCATCCTGTAAAGGACATACAACTGTCTTTTTAAAACATTAATGGTACATTAAATCCTTCGGTCTGGTCACTTACAGATATTGTTTGGCTCCCCGAGATGGAGGTGCAGGTGTATATATTAAATTTACAATTAATTCCCCTCTGAGAAAATGTGATGGAGCCTGAATGTACTGCAACAGCTTTGTAGCTGAGATGGAGGCGATAAACTTGCAGTAAGAGCTCTCTTTGATAATTCTTCCTCCATCAACAGCAACATGGTTATTTTCACTGGTACTAGAGTCGTGCTTGATTTATGTAAAAGTCATTGGCATCTGCTTATCAGAATTCAGCAACATTGTGGAAACCATAACCTTACAATGTATACCCTCACATTATCACACTGTTGTGTCAATCAGTCAATCATATGCCATCTCCACAATGAAGGTTGGTTGGAATGGATCTCCAACAGTCTGTCTGTCTCTCGCCTTGATTGTACTTTCTGTCAGACTGCTTTGTGTCCATCTCTTGATATCTTTGCTCTCATATCGATGTATACCTTTGCTCACTTCCCTTTAACCTTACCCTCTTTACATATTTTAACCTTACAGTTATGTAGAGGACAGTGAAAAGGAAAGTTTCCAAGAGAAAGGTACGCAACCAGAGGACATTCATGTTGAAGATAGAATAGGCAGTTGCAGAAATGAAAACTGGAATGTGATCATTGAGAGAATTGAGCCCAGCAGAGACGCGAAAGAGAATTATATTTTACACATTCACATTATATATAAAACCAGGAATTGATTGAGGAATGATGCTTGGACTGAAGATAACTAGATAAAAAATAGCTAATAATGTAGCTGGTCATTTGCAGAATGCTGCTCTCATCATGGTCCTCCGAAAAGTTTCAATCTCATGCCATTTTCTTGCCTCAAATTTATGAAGTAAGAGTAGCCAGATATTGGAAATTGGAGTGACGTCTTTGAGGATAGCAGTAAAACATTTGTACTTGTAGTAAAATCCTGTAGAGCTTCAGAAAGAAAAGTATGTAGAATATGTTGCTGTGACTTGATGATTTTATTATTCAAAATGGCATGTACTTGTACTTTACAGCCCAACAGTGGAGCTGGGGAGAAGCTGGAAGAAGAATTCACTATAGCTCGCTTGTACATCAGCAAGATGAAATCAGAGGTGAAGACTCTAGCTAACCGTGCAGCAAACCTGGATGCTGCCCAAACTGATAGTCAGAAGAAGCTGGAAGATGCTAGCTCCGAACTCTCAGAATGTCAGCTGAAGATCCAGCAGGTGAGTTAGATTTTAACCAGAGAGCAGATTGTAGCTGTAGTGGCCAGTACACTAGCTTACTGTAATGCTGGTCTAGTAGTGGCTGGGTTTGTTTCTTGACCTCTGTCGGTGTTACTAGATAGATCACTCATCAAAACCATAAGGAACATGCACCATACTTTATGGGGGGTGTTCTGTGGGTTAGGGGTTAGTGAACAGTTTTACAATTCCCCAACATACAGGGTTTAGGGTTTGAAATCAGCCGCAGGCGATTTGGAAGCTGATTGCCTTGTATTGATTTGCATGGTATGAGTTTTAGCCATTCAGAAAGCAATGGCAAACTACTAAACATTTCCTTGTAAATCACAAACGGCTAATATATGCTGGGGTTAATTGCAGCGACCTGTAAAGGATATACATCTAATTAACATAACAACAGAACATGTGGAATGGAGAAGTTATACTTATGCATAAAAATAGTAGGCAATAAAAGCAAAGGAAGGCGGAGATCAGTGCCTGTGGAAAGCTTACTCAGCCAGGAAACAATAATATAAGTGTCAGCTTTGTTGATACATCTCATGACAGAGAATTAGAGAAACATGATCACCAATGTCTGCACTAGTACAGAAACCTGAAGATGTTGACCTGGTCTGGTAGAATGAGTACCAGATTCTTCTCTGGGAAAGTAAAGGCCAGTGTGTTACCTCTCATTGCTGTTTGGTCATGATAGATGTAGCCGTTGTCAGATTATCCTCACTGCACATCGAAGCATTCAGTCCATAAATGCTTGGATCTGCGCCTCAGTATCTCTCTAAGTGTGTAGCGGTCAATGACACCAGTTCTGTGTTGGTTCACTATTCCTCTTTGGTCTCCTGCATAGCACTCTTGTACGGCTTTATCCCTTTTGACTTGATATTCCTGCAGTCTAGTCAAGGTTGCAGAGTCACAGTTATTTCTTTATTTATTGTTTTGGTACAATAGTTATTAAATTAAACAAGAAAAATATTGTTTTTAAAGAACTAACTCAAGACATAATCTACTCTGTACCCCATATCTTCTGTCTTGATGGTAGATATTGCATACATCACAAATCATGCAGTGAGCGAGTTCTTTAAAAAACATCTTGTTTACTTTAGTAACTGTTTTAATGAAACAGCCTATTATGTTTATGTGTCTTTTCAATATGTGGTGTTGATTTTGGGTTGCTTTTTTTTAAATTTTCTGTTTGATGTGCAGTTTTGTTACATATTGTATCTCTTACTTAACCAATGTTATTGATTGCAGTATGAAGCAAAGATGGCAACCTTGACTGAAACAATTAAAGATGTGGAGCACAAAAGAAGACAGTTGGAGGAAAACGTTGATTCTCTTAACGAGGAGGTAGCAAGATATAAGGCCAGTGGTAAGTTCTCATGTTTGTGTGTTTTTTAAAACCAAGTGTACTCAGCAGAGACCAAGAGAGAAGGTTTCTCTGATCAATGTCTAATAACTGGTGGAAGGACATCATGCTTCCACTGATGGAGTCAGTGTGATGTTCAGTTATATTGTATATCTTGCAGGAAGTAATAGATTTTGTTATCAGCATATAATATAGTAGTGGGTCATTTGGTTTATGAGTGCAATTTTCTCGGTCTTAACCATTAGGTTAAGACATTACGCTGACAATTTCAAGACCGTAGTTGAGTGTTCGATGCCAGCTCTTGTTGTGGGCTGTGGGAGGAAAAGCCTGGCCACTTATTCTTTTGTGCACACAGGCCTACAAAGAAATATGATAGTCCTATGATTTCACATACCCACAGCCGGTTCTTGCTGCAGGACTATTTTATTTTTATTTTTTTAATAGTATGTAGTATAAAGTGTAGTTCATATATTCCATATTTCTGTTATTGAATGTACTTTCTAGACACTTGGAATCTGTTTGTTTACAAACTATGTAATCATTTAATATGTTTTTCTGTGTTTGCTGCTTCTTCTCATTTACTGTTCTAGTAACGTCTGCACAAGGAGTCTGCTTTGTATATATGGCTGTATTTTAGAACTCATTCAGCATTGTGTCACTGTTTGTGGATGTTTGTCTCTATGAACCAGTGTCCAGTATTCAATTGACTTGGAGCACGTAAATAATGCAGAAGAACTGACAGACTATCATGGTCTACAGAGAATGTGGCAGCAAGGGGTGGTCTGAGGATCTGGTCGACGGTTGTCACTCGGGTAAAGCAAGACGGATGACGGGCATATTCAGATTGCAACAGGCACCATTAGTATTGGAACTCTTTGCTGATTGTTGAAGATGAGGACTGAGCGCTTATGGGAATACCCTGAATGCAATGATGTCGGTTCTTGACTGAGCTCAACTCTTAATTCTTATTCTGTTACCATGATGTGATTATCATTATGTTATTATTTCTTTGGATACATCTATTATCAGTTTTGTCGCTATCACATTTTCAGAAACAGTGCACGCTACAGTAACCCAGAAGGTCCTGGAAACATCCAGTAAGCTGCAGTCTGAAATTGAGATGAAGGAAGCTCTGGAGAAACAGATGCAAAGCCACAGGGAGCAACACCAGAAGCAGCTGTCTGGGCTGAGAGAGGAAATTGCTGAAAAGCAATCTCTTATTGATGAACTTAAAGAGTGAGTTTTTGCCTACTCTTGAGTTCTGTTTAATATTTTTTTCTGTACTAAATTCACATGTTGGTAATGGAAATGGGTTATTTATGTTTTCATTCTTTTGCTCTCTGCATCTTTAGTTTGGACATTGTTTTTAGAACTATCATCATCATCATCATGTGTCCTGCCAACTGGCGTAGGCGTAGGTATTCATGTCTCTCCACAGATCTCAGTCCTTGATGTTGTGGATCAGTTCTACTGATGACATTCCTCCATGCCACCACCTTACACCTTCAGGTATCACTTCTTTCTGTCTGTCTCAGCCTCTTCCACCGCTGATCTTTTGAGTCATCACTGTGTTCTCTAATACCTCTCTTCTCATGATTAACCAAAGAACACCACTTGTCTCTTTCTTATGGTTGTGTATGATGTTCTACAGGCAGTCATGGTTAGTTACTCCAAGGTATTTGTAACATTCATCTCAGAAATCACATCTCCGCTGTCTCCAAGCTCTTTTAATGTCTTTGTTCACAGCCAGAACTATAAGAAGTAGAATTGTTTCATGTGCCATGTTGCCGTATTTGTTGACATCTTATTGTCACCATCTGCATGCTTGGTAAGGTCAAGTAGTTAGCTAATACTATAGAAGATTGAATTATTTTGTTGGCTGTGTGGGTGGGGAGTGTCCCAGAGATACAGTGCCTTCCTTATGCAGACCTGGTTTGATTCATGTGTGAACTAAAGATCCTTGGGTAGAGGATCAGATGTCTAGTCTCTTGGATAAGGCTGACAAACACTGAGGACTCGTGTTCAGTTGGCACACATTAAAAATCCCCCGGTATTTAAAAATCAGAAAGAACAGAAGAACTACCCACAAAGGTGTTAAAAAGGTTAAAGGCGAGAGGATCGGCTTCATTGCATCAAGTTTTACCCCACCTGGCATGGCCTGTTTCCATAGAATGTCATCCTGCTTGCCGAGAGCATCATACAAAGCACAGACTCTGTAACACCAGCAATAATCCACTGGCGGTTCTCCAATTTCCTCTGCATCGAAAAATTGCTCTCGTGGTCTGAAAATGAACGCGCGACCTTCATAGCCAGAGACAGATGGTTTTACCACTTCACTCTGTTGACCCCTCACTAAGTATATGTATCAAATGTGTGATTGTTGTATATTATTACTATTGCGTGTCAGATGAACATATTCCTAAGGCACTCTATGGGCAATTGGTAGTAGAAAAATTGCACGTCCTCAGTGGTGATTCAAAGATACATGCAAGTGAAACATGAAAATGGTAGGCATAAACACAACAGCCTGGTGGAAATGGCTTGTAGCAGTAATACATGAAGATGCACTGTAAGGAATAATATGTGTTGAAATTGGTGAAAGGAGACTACTTCAGTAAGCAAAGGAAACAATAATTCTTTGAAAGGAAGACCAGGCTGTGGAACTGGACACTCTGTTCATAGGGTGTGTCAACCCATAGTCAGAATTAAGAAGGCTATTATACTATATTTCATCACATAATTCTGTAGCATGTGAGACACTGGCAGTGACTGTCTTGTCTTACTGGCAGTGAGATCATGTTTAGTTGACAATCTTAACAAAGATCTCAACAGTTCATATCAGTACATTTTGTTTAGCATTTAAGTTCAGAAGAGTAATTTTGTTTTAATGATTGCTAACCTGAATGTTATATTTAGTTCATTTACTAGCTCATCATCATTAGTTCATTAAGTTTGCTCCAGGAAAGTTGCTTTAGACTGTCTATCTGTCTGTCTGTTTTTGCTGCTTCTGTGTTCATGTTTCTGAACCTCAAAAATAATAATTTGCTTGTCAGCTTCTGTATCATAACACCTTGTACTGTAATTACTACCTCAGAAGTCAGAGAAAGTTTGTGGGATGGCGAGGGACACTTGTAATAGGGAAAGCAAACCTACATGTCACACATAATCAGTCTGGTGTGCTCACTAGTACTACAAGTAGTAGTAGTAGTAGTAGTAGTAGTAGTAGTAGTAGTAGTAGTAGTAGTAGTAGTAGTAGTAGTATTACAAATGTGAACTATGCTTGAGTTCAAAGCAAGTGAACACACACAAAAATTCAAATGTTTCTCTTTTATAGGATTCCATATTGAATCTTAGTATAATTTAAGATTTTTTGTTTTTTTAATTTAATTTGAGTTTTGGAAAGTGTTTACAGTCCTGTTTTTATTTTACTTCAAGGACGTTGTGTTGTTATAATTTTAAAGTGTGTGTGTGAGAGAGAGAGAGAGAGGAGAGAGAGAGAATAGGACAGTATATATATATATATATATAATGTATGAAAACAAAAACATTAAAAACATTTTCAATTTTCATGTCTTTAGTACAAACCAGAAGTTGACACTGGCTTTGGAAAAGATGCAGAAAGACTATGATGCACTCAAGGCAGAGGAAGCTGAGAAGACAAACAGATTGTCAGAGCTGAGTTTCCAGATGGAGAAACGTGAACAAGCCAGGGAGGACCTGAAAGGCCTTGAAGAGACTGTGGCCAAAGAGCTTCAGACCCTACACAGTCTGAGAAAACTCTTTGTTCAGGATCTTCAGAACAGAGTGAAAAAGGTTGGTATTGTCACTTTTTTAATATTTCATGGGGAAAATGTATCTTTTGAATTCATGATAGATTACAAATTATTACACAATTATTATCCAGATTGCCTCACTCATATATATATATGCCCTAAGAAGTAACTTCTCTGTGTGTGTAACTATGTATGCATGTGTGTGTGCGTGCGTGCGTGCGTGCGTGTGCATGCACGCGCACGTGAGAGTAAGAGAAGTGATGTGTCATGCACATGCCTGAGTGTACAGATGTCCAATAATTGTTTTGAAATAGACAACTAAAAATGTTGGTTGCGTCAGTCTGCTATCAATAACACTATTTTATCAGATAATCTTTGATCTGATTGATTTTCTGGACTGTCTGATATTATTTGGCAGTCCATCTCGGCTTTCGCTTATAACTACGTCTGCCTCAGTTTGTTCGGTATTTTAAAATATGCACTTTGCGATTTTGATTCTTTTATATAAATTTTCTGGTGGCATATATTCTGTAAATCAGGATCCTGGTCTGAAGATCATCACTTGATCTCCACTTAGTTTTTGTTTACCCCATTGTATGCTGAATTACCTACTCTTGGCAGATCACCTGTTGGCAGAGAGTAATGTGAGCTTTATTATCTTGAATAGTTTACAGGAAACTAACCACTGCAAAGATGGTTAGATTTCAGTGCATTGTACACTCATTTTCAACATATCAATCAGTATAGTCCTGGGAGTTGCAGTATGTCAATGACCAGCATGCTTGTCTGTTGGCCTTGTGCTCATGGATTTGAATGTACATTGAGGCGAATTTATTCTGAAAATTGAATTGGGCTCCCTGGTCGACCCAACTAAAAAGTATAACAGGATATGTCTGGGGAAATAAAGGTGACTGGTTTGATACTTACCACATCACCCCCTGTGTTTGGTCTGTAAAAGTATGAGTGAGTAAGTAAAGAACGCTTTAATATGCATTAAGTCACACTAGACATATGGTTCTAGACCTCTGTTCGTATAAACACGAGGTGGATGATGATGTCATTGTGACTGCCTTTACTTCCCAAGATATTTCCTGGTACCCATTTTAGGCTAAGTTGACCTGGAAGCCCAGGTCAATTAAAAATGTGCAGTTCTGCCATGTTGCGGATGAAACCCATGACTGCCGGTCCAGAAGGCAAGCATCTAGCCACTAGGCTACCGCAGCTAGCACCATAATCCCAATACACCTTCAGGTGGATAAAGATGTCCCTTACTTACTAATTGTTTGTCGTAGGTTGCTGTCAAGAAAGACGATGAGGAGGATGAAGATGCTGGTGGTCATGTTGCTCAGAAGCAGAAGATTTCATTCTTGGAGAACAACCTTGAACAACTAACAAAAGTTCATAAGCAGGTCAGTAGTATTGATGCCTAGAATACTTAACTACGGTGTTTGTTACTTCTTCTGACTCTTACCCCCCAGGGAGCAGAGGCCAGCATATGCTAAATGCTCCCATCTTTTGCCATCTCCTGCAGTTCCCTCCAAGTCTACCCCATTTTATTCATCTCTGTCTCTTATTCTCTTCTCCATGTGTTTTGAGGACTTCCTCTGTTTTTTAGCCCTGTTTTCCAGAGAAAGGTCTTTCTGGCTACACTACTAACAAGTTTTCTCAGTGTGTGTCCTTTCCAGTGTCGGCATCTTTTCCAAACCTCTTGATTCACTGGAATTTGTTTAGGTGTTTCCATAAGCTGCACATTAGTAGCTATCATACCATTGTAGTCCTTTGATCCTGTGCAGAAGTAAGTTCACGAGTGTTTGTAGTTTATTAGTAATTGTTTTAATCATTCTTCATGTTTCAGATCCATACAGCAATACAGATTTTATGTTAGATTTAAATGTTCTAAGTTTGAAACTAAGTTTCATTTCTTTCACACTTTTCTGGTGCTAGGTGTTTGCTCCACCTTGGGGATGGGTCCACCGGGGTCATAACCTCTATGTGTCTTACTCCTGTTGTAATCTACACCCTGTATACCACTGTAATTGTTGCATGCCGTTGCCCCACATATTGTTTGCTAAGTGTGCAAACTCAGCATTTGCCTAGCCCTTGGGGAATGCCTTGCACCTTGTGCATCATGATTCAATCACTTCTCACAACAGCTTTGACTTGTCGAGGCCAGTAGAAAGACAGCTTCTCCCACTTGCTGTTTGTCTTTTATCTGCCTGTTTTCAGTTTCTAACTTTATTAAATTCTGTGTTTTTTCCATAGGCTCTGATTTCAGTAGTTCTGATTTCACTATTATTTACAAATGCTTTTTTAAAAATTGTTCCTTCCTTCTATTTTTTTAAAGGGTTTCCAGTATTATCCATATTTTATGTTTTCATCCCATTTCCAGGGTCATCTATTTATGATTCCAGGTGTTTTTAATCTGATGCTAGCAGTCTTCCATACTTCCTCATCCTCTGATCTAGAAATATTTAAATCTAGAAATATTTAAAGGTCTATTAACGAACACCCCTCCTGGTAGCGATGCCATGCTATAAGTCCTGTGACATAATTTATAGTCAGCCTCTGTTAGTCCTTCCATGTTTGAGGCCAGGATAATTTTGCAGAACCTGGTCAGCACTACCCTGTAAACTAGTGAACAGAGAGAGATGTAGAAGTTCACTGAGCTGGCTTTTGTTAGTGCTTCACTGTTGCTTGCTGTGTGGACCCAACAATGTTAATTGTTATAGATTTTATTAGAAACTGTCAGAATTAGCTTATTTCCTATTAATTAAGACACTTTCATATAAGCACTCATTTCATTTGATTTTTATTCCATTATTATGTTCCTTTAGTTTCCCTCTTCTTTCTATTGATTTGTATATTTTGTGTCATATTACAGCCACCATAAGGTAAAGCTAACCTCACACCAGCTGTAGAGGTGTGAAGTATTGGCTCTATAAAGATTCAAGATCTGTTGTTATGTAAATCACCTATTTGTTGACTTCTGACGGTATATTCATTGTTCTGTGTTGCCGTAATTTCTGGTCATTTTTGTGTTTGTTGACAAAGAAATGTGTGATTATGTTTATGCCACTTGTCTGTCAAACTGACTAGTTACATGTCATATTTATTTTGATATTAGTTGGTGCGTGATAATGCTGATCTTCGTTGTGAGCTCCCGAAGCTGGAGAAGAGGCTGCGTGCTACTATGGAAAGAGTCAAATCTCTGGAAACTGCTTTGAAAGAGGCCAAAGAAGGCGCAATGAGAGATCGTAAGAGGTAAACAGTTTTCTCCAGTATTCACTTATTCTTTTCATTTCCCAGTTTTGCTTTTCCATGCATGTATGTTCAGTGACTTTTTAAAAGTTTTTTTGTTTTTGTATTAATTATTATTGTTTGTAGACGCAGGTGGATTGACGTAGTTTTGGAGTTTGCCATATGGGTATTGCATGAAACTGGTAGAGTTGAAACTGTTTGAACAACACCAGGTGAAACTATAACATGAAGCTGTAGGTTATGTGTCTGTAAATTGTTTCAGTGGGGCCTTGGAATCTTTATTCTTTCTTTGATTTCTTTACAGTTTTGAAAGCCTTTTACTGTTATCTCAGCTGTGGTATTTTAGTGAGCAGCGCACTAACTATCAACATAGCAGCTTGGGTTTAAACCACCGGGAGGGATTTTTTTCCCCCCTCCTCACAGATGGCTCTGGGATTTCTTTGAAAAGAAAAGGCAAAGAAAGAAAGGGAGCTAGTCACTTCAGCTTGTAATGTAATATATTTGAAGTGCACTGACTTGACAGCCCTAGTTCATAGGTTACCTGCCCTGGGATGAAACCCTTACATTTATATAATAACGATCATTGCCTAGAACCTGAAGACGTTTTCGTTTATCCATAACAGAGCCCCTGTTGATGATAAGTAAGTAAGGCTGTAGCAGTTACCACTTTCTAACTGACTTCCTGCAAGTAGGCTTTGTTAACATCATATGCATAACAGTTGTCCAGTTTGTTGTAGGAGTATTGCTTTGATTTGCTTTGGTTTTGTTTGTTTGTTTTTGCATTTGTTTTTTTTGTTTACAATTTGGCTTTCATATTTAAAAGTTAATATGAATTCATTGTCAAGTAAATACAGTTTTTTAAAATAATGCAATCTGGCTGCCTTATTGTGTGCTAATTGCAATACATTTTTATTCAAGATGCACTTTATCTAATTCTGAGGTTTTGGACATTAGAATTTTCTAGTTAGACGTTCTGTTCAATCTGTTTACATTTAGAAAGCTAGCTTACAAGTAAATGAGCTCCACATAACATTTTAAGAATCTAAACAGTTATTATTTTTCATGTAGTTAGTTTTTTTATATAGGGCATTTGCTAACTATTCTCACTGACACTAGTACTACTGCTGATGACATATTTGATGGTAAGCTTAGAAGCAGAAATATTTGTAATGGTCTTAAGTACTGGTTTAAACACAAATTATTTGTAATTTGCAGTGATAATATACTATAATCCAGTGTTTCTTTGAAGTAGCTGATATTTCTTGATTTACTTTCTTTTTTAACCATAGAATTGTTTGAAATTAGAAGTAATAGTAAATTAATGTTCCACTAGCGATTTCATAACAATCCAATTTGCAATGTTAGATGGAAGCAAATTACTAATTTCGATATAAATAGCATCGTTTCTCAAATTTGGTTCAAAATATTTTGAAAACACATTAGAAAGAAAAGACTCAAAAATCCCAAATGGTCAGCCTCCCTCAGCAAATGGTCAGTTGTAGGCATGTTGCATTGGTCATGTAATGTACATTACCATTTGCAGTCCTCCTTCCTGGAAACGCCACACTTATTGACAAAAATGCCAGAGAAACGATCAATGCATGGCTGTAGCAAACACTGTCAGTGAAGGGTCCAGTGTTAGGCATTTCCTTATTCTAACAAAGTAAAGGTTCCTTTTACATGCATTGGGCATATGTTGCTGGACACTGATTTGTACAGACCAATCAGCACTCATGGGGATGTGGTCAGTATCACACTGGCAACATCCACTTCCTGACATTTCCCGTTGCCCATTGTAGGCTGGGTTGAGATGGGAGTGCAGGTCAGTTTGTAGAAATGTGAATCCACCCTAATGTGGGTTGAACTCCTGACCTTCAGTATGTCAGGTGAGAGTCTAGCAACTATGCTGCGGTGGCTCACTTATTCTAGGCCATGGCCTAATGATGTGAGGTAGCCATTTTCCTTCTTCACCCTCTTTCTTTCACATACAATGTCTTTAAAATTGTGAAAATTATCAGTGATGAGACTAAGCTGATCCCCAGAGGGTAAAAAAAGAGTTATCCTGCCACTGCTGAGGATAGAGCCGAGACCATGTGTTGGCTAGTGTGTGCACTATCTCCTATGCTACATTGATTCCCAGTGAAGCAGTACTATTGTAAAACATATAACTGTCTTTTTTGTAAAGACTAGTTTTGTTTTCTAATTTCAAGAAAATGAAAATCATATTCATTAACCGTTAAGTATGTAAATTGTATGACATTTTAAATTGTCTTTTATTGATAAAAGTTTAATTTCAATGCATAATGAACTTTGGCGTAGTTATTTAGTGTATAAATATGTTATTCAGTGACTGTCACTATAATTTATTTGACAACTTCCTATTGTTATTATGCATTAGAATGAAGCAGTAACAGTTTCCTGTATTCAATACATCACTTTTAATAGAAGTTGTAGATACTCCTGATTATTCTGATCAAACAGACCAAAGATGTTTTAAAACTGATCTTTCAGATTGATTATAGAATCTATTCTCTTTACACAGTTTAAATCATTAGCATACAGTTTTGTCTAAAATTTCCTTTTATTCCTGCCATGCTCAACAATACTTACAATAGAATTTCTTCTCATCTCATCTCATCATGTTCCTCTTGTACCTTGCGGTGTCGAGGTGAAGTATAAACTTCGTGAGAGTGCCCGGTTATGGGCTTCGTATATCGACATTCCCATGGATTCTGTTATTCCCTCAGTCCAACGTTTACGTGGTCGGCCTCTTCCTCTGTTTCCATCTGGTCTGTACATCATTGCTTGTTGTGGCATGCTGTTGACTGGTAGCCTACTTGCATGGCCAAACCATTTGACTTGCTGCTTTCTAATAAAATCTAGAGCAGCTTTAACCCCTACTTTAGTCCTGATTTCTTCATTTCTGATCTTATCTCTTCTTGATACGTTGAGTATTCTTCTCAGAAACCTCATTTCTGTTGTTGTGATTTTTCTTTTCTCTTTTTCTGTCATTGTCCAGGTTTGGCATTGGTAGCAGAGAGTTGGTAGGAAGATTGTGTTGTAAAGTGCTTTCTTAGTAGTTATTGATACATGTTTGTTCTTTAGTATTGGTGCCATTTGTCCAATGAGTTGATTTGCCTTATTGCACCTATTTTCGATCTCGTCTTCTGATCTGCCATTTGATGATATTATACTTCCTAGGTACTTGAAGCTCTTTACTTGTTTCAAGGGATGTTCGTTTAGGTGAATTGTTGCTGTTTGTTCTTCTTTAGTTATAGTCATTACCTCTGTTTTGCTTGTGCTAATTTTCATGTTATGTTCCCTACACATTTCGTTTAGACTATTCATGTGGTCTTGTAATTCAGCTTCTGATTTTGCTATTAGTGCTTGGTCGTCCGCAAACAGGAGTTCTCTAATGGTTAGATTTGCAGATGGTTCTTCTTCTGTGTTCTCGTCATGCGGTATTCTTGCTGTCTCTGCTTGGCTGGTTTCTTTACATATGTTGTCTATATATGTTATGAACAAGAGAGGGGACAGGACACAACCTTGTCGTACTCCAGATCTTATGGTGAAGGGTTCTGAGTGTTCTCCAGTTGCTCTCACTATGCATTCACTGTTGTTGTATAAACTTCTGCATAGGTTTGTTAGATGTGTACTCACTCCATATTGTTTAAGGATTTCCCACAGCTTGTTTCTATCTACCCTATCAAATGCCTTTTCTTGGTCGACAAAGGCTAAGTAGAGTGTTTCATTGAATTCAATTGATTTTTCTATAAGTTGTCTAAGAGCAAAAATGGCGTCTGTGCATCCTTTGTTTTTCCTAAATCCAAGCTGCGTTTCGCTTAGCTGGGGTTCTAAAGTAGTTCGTAATCTTTTTTCAAGAATTTTGCAAAATATTTTCCCAGTATGACTCAACAGTGAAATGCCTCTGTATTGTGTGCAATCTCTTTTGCTGCCTTTGTTTTTCCAAATTGGGATAATTATGGCATTTCCCCAGTCTCGTGGTGTCTGTTGTTCTACCCAAACATGGTTGAATAGTCTATGTAGCCAAGCTGTTCCTACTTCCCTTGCTGCTTTAATTAGTTCATTTGGTATTTCATCCTGTCCTGGTGATTTGTTTAATGGGGCTAATCTGATGGCTTCTATAATTTCTTCTTTTAGTATGTCTGGTTCTAGTTCCTCGGTGACATCTGTGTAGGTCTCTTGAATTCCTGTGACATCTGATGGGATGTTGAGAAGTTGTTCGAAATACTGCTTCCATCTTATTAGGATCTGTTTTTGTTCACTTATTGGTTCTCCATTTTCGCTGTTAATTATTTCAGTTGGGTCAAAGGGTTCTCCTCTGGTTCGCATTGCACTTATCTTTTTGTAGAAGTTTCTGGTTGCCTCCTTGTAGTTTTTATTTAGGGTTTCTCCATACTCTTCCCAGTCTTTTTGTTTTTCCCTCTTTACTATTCTACTCACATGTCTTCTCGCTATTCTGTATTCTCTGTAATCACATTCCTGTTTGCTCTTCAACCACTTTTTATATTTTTCCTTTTTTTCTTTTACCGCTTTCTTTACTTCTGCGTTCCACCAACTTGTTATTTTCTTTATCCGTGTTTTGCGTTTTTTCGTGGTTCCGCATGTTATTTTTGCAGTATTTAAAATGCTTGATTTGAATATCTCCCATTCTTCTTCCACTGTTTTTCTTTCCGTAGGTAATTTTACAAAGAGTTCAGTTAGTTCTTTCTCATAATTTTCCCTTACTGCCTCGTCTTTAAGGTTTTTTAAGTTTACTGATTCGCATGGCATGTATTTTCCTGCTCTTTGTCTTCTTCTTCTAATGGTTCTTATTGTGGCAACGACTGCTTTATGATCTGTGTTTATACTGAAATTGGGCACTGCTCTTGCATCTAATATATTTCTCTTTCTGTTATTTCTTGTTAATATAAAATCAATTTGGCTTTTAGTATCTAGATTGTTCCATTTATACCAGGTGTATACTTGCGAATCTTTATGTTTATAGAATGTGTTTGTTATATAGAGGTCGTGTTGGCTGCAAAGCTCTATCAGTCTACTTCCGTTATCATTCCTTTCATTTTGCTGATCTCCAAATGCTCCCAGGTGTTTTTCTATGCCCACTCTGTTATGTCCTAGTCTTGCATTGAAGTCTCCCATAACTATGATGTTGTCCTGCTTATCTATTTTGTTTAGCACATCATGTATGTCTTCGTAGAAGTCCTCGCATTCTTGCTCATTATTGTTTGCATTACATGGTGCGTATATCTGTACATATGTTGTGATTGTTTGTTCTTTTATTCTCACTGTTATGATTCTTTCTGATATATATTTTATTTCTAGTATTCCTCTTGCTAGCCGTGGTTCGATGACTATTCCCACACCGTGTCTTGCCCTTTCTTGCTGTTCTACTCCAGAGTAAACAAACGTGTAACTGCGGTGGAGCTCCTTGCATCCTTTCCCTTTTGTTCTGGTGTCCGCTATTCCCATCAGACCAATATTCCTCTTCTCCATTGTTTCTATAAGCTCTTCTTCTTTACTATTGAAACCACAGACGTTCATTGTGCCTATTTTTTGAATCGCTGATCTATCTCCTAGTCCATTAACATTGCCGGGTCGATAGCCGTTTGGGTCAGTCCGTTTATACTTCTTGGTTTTTCTACGAGCAGTGTGAAGATCCCCTGCCGGCTTGCTAGGCCAGTCGCAGGTTTAGGACACTAATCTGACCACAGGGAGTCCATCCCCTATGGCGAGCCATAGCCCCGTTAGCCCATGACCTCGCGGTCATGGTTGCCCGGTCTGCACCACTTGGAGGTGGGGGTTGACTTGTGTAGTCTGCGGGTCATCGGCAGGCTACTAATTTTCGCTCTTCACCCCTCCTGGGAGAGGCTAGCCGATCCTAACCCTGCTGGCTGCAGGGCCAGGCGCATTCCACACCTTGCAGACCATAGAATTTCTTATGCAATGGAATTTCAGCATATTAGAGTGCCAGTATGTTGCTTTACACTCATATTTCAATGACCAGATACATATGATAGTAACAAACAGAAGGCTTCAGAAGCTCAGAAAACTATTTTCCAGAAATTTTCCAGAATGTTATTTTCACATTATGTTGGGCCATGAGATTCAGTTTGCCATCAAAAGTGGTTGTCCCCATTTTCTCCATGGCTTTTAATTTGTATTTTGGGCGCTTGTTTGCTTTGAACTCAAGCGTAATCAATACAAGTGCAACTACTTCTAGTGCATTGGGCTGATTTTTCCGTGAGGATTATCTTTCCTCATTACCAGTATCCATTGCATCAGGCAAGCCCACTCCTGACTTCAGAGGTACTTGCAATTTACGTTCCTAAGTCAAGGACGAGAAGTCAACATTTTAATCCAACTGACTGTTGTAGGGGTTGAACCCTCTACCTCAGCATCAGCACACTGTATGTTTAAGAACAATCGCTCTTATCCATTCAGCCATGCTGACCTTCTTTGGCTTCTAATTCAAAGGCCATTTCTTGTAACACAATGTGAACAGTGTGAAACTTGCTTTATTGTGTCTACACATTCTCCATTTCACACTCCTAAAGTCCTGTTGTAGGATTGTGAAACAGCTCTTGTTTCATCATCTCCAGATATTTTACCTGTTTGCCAAGAACTATTTCTGTTTCAGACAAGGTGGTCAAATATGGCAATAAACGCACATCTAAGTAACCAGAATAGTTGGTGTAATCGTTAGGTGATTAGGCTGATAGTGTCATGAGTACGGTTGGATGAGGGTTGACTTCTGCACTTGTATTCGGCTCAAAGATGAAAAGACTGGCCACATACCTCTCTGTGCATTTAGGTCTGCAAACTGTGATGTTCTTAACACTTCACAGACCTATCACAGGATTCTGCTTTGGGACTGTCACAAATAAACAACAACTTGTAGATAACAAGCGAAAACTAATAGTTAGTAGGCTACTCAAGTAGTTAGATATGGCAACATGTATAAAACTGTACATTAAGTGCATAATAATGAAAACTAAGCATGCAGGTAGAGGCAATTAGACATGTACCCTTGATGAGATTATTGAGGCTGTTTCTTGTTTTCAATTTCATAGTACATTCTTGTTGACTTAATGACAACCTTGGAACATTGTATCTAATGTGATGGGTTTGGCATTTAAGTATCTGTAATTCCTGCTTTCATTTTGTTTGTAAATTCTGATAAATTCAAGTCTTTAAATTCCCTTATTTTGCTTGATTCTTCCCTTTTCAATACTTGTGCTTGAATTTTGCTGCCCCTAATATGCTTAAGTTTACATTTTCCTATGTTGTGCTTGGGCATTTCTAAATTTCATTAGTCTGCTTGCATTATCCTTGACAGCTCACTTCTGTGATCTTTGTTTTTCCCTGATTCAGTTATGGCTTCATCCTATACTTTAAACATATAAACTCTTCTAGAATGGAAGGCCAGTATATGGAGGCCAATGTATCCAAACATTCATGATGGGAGAGCAGCTTTCTGTGACTGTAACTTTTATAAAACTGCTTCTGTGTTGTCCTGGTATTAATTTGTAAGTATTCTCATTATAACTGTGCACAACATCAATATAGTCTTCAGTTTAAAAAAGGTTGCATGTCCTTTGCAGGATGTGGCAACCACCCAATTACCCCCAGTCCCTATTGTCTGTGTGTGGCTGTCCTTATCTACTATCTAGCGAAACCACAGCCAAGGGAACGGGCTTGGTAGAATCAGCAGGGAAAGAAGACCCTGTGGAGCTTGACTCTAGTCCGTCTTTGTGAAGACACAAGAAGTGTGTAGCATAGGTGGGAGCACAAGCGCAGTTGAAATACCACTACTTTTTATTGCTTCTTTTCTTATTCAGTCAAGCAGATTTGTTTGCAACATAGACGAGCAGTATCTCCGGCGGACTGATTCTCGCTGGTCGTGGGATCCGCACTGTAGACAGTGTGAGGTGGGGAGATTTGTTTGCAACATAGACGAGCAATATCTCTGGCGGGCTGATTCTTGCCCGGTCTTGGGATCCACAGTGTCAGGTGGGGAGTCTGACGGCAGTACACACTTTTATAGGTCCAGACACTTGCAATGACAGATGTACACGCTCATACTAGTCCAGACACTTGGTATAAGGCACTCAGCTGAGGAATATGGCTGAACATCTCTAAGTCAAATCCCCCGGATGTGAGGGCCTGGCCGCTACCCACCTCCTGCTCTTGGAGGTTTGATGCTGAGCCGCCAGCATCTGCAGCCTACCTTGTTCCAGACTTACTGGTTATCCTTTCCTCTGGAGAAAACAAGGCTAGGCCGAGAGAGGTGATCATGCTGCACGGGCAACACATGTTCTCTGAATCCATGCCCAGGCATTGTGCGATGAAATTCTAGCTCTAGTTTGAATCCACACACTTTCGTCTGTAAAGACGGCAAAGTGCCACTTATAGTAGGCAGTATTATGTTCAGTAGCTGGCCATTGCTTTCTGAACAAGAAGCCAACATTTAAGTCCAACTGACTGGTGCGTGGAATGGTAACCCACTACCATGATCACCAGAAAGTTTCAGTGCGAGCAAATTCAACCTTTCAGCTCGACGACCTCTATAGTCTTGCAATATATCTTAGAAATAACTGGTCCTTAAGTTTTAACAGTTTGTGACAGTTAACAGGATAAGCAAACATTTCTGGACAACTCTCACCCTGTTTATGGGTTAATTGTTACAGTCATATATAGCCCTACCTGCATTCTTCTAACGATTAACTTAAAAGCTTGGTAGTCAGATTTTGGGGTCAGTAATTCCTTGTGTTCTTGGTTAGAGAGCTTCCGCTGAACTTGTTGGTTTAATTTTGTCCTGTTATCATTATGTACCATGCCTATAAGCATGGGCGGCCAGCTGGTCATCTCACATGATCACCAGTCATGGGTCAGGTTCATGTCCCAGTTATGCCATCTGGTCAAGCTGTCCAGATATTTATCTCTTTGCCTTTCCCTAGCTGTTAGGGAGAAGAATCCTGCATCAAATCATCACAACCTGTAAGAGTTAATGCTTACCACTCATCATCTTGTAGTAGGTCCTTGGCAGAATGTTGCTGTCGTTGCAGCCCATCAAAATGTTTCTCGATCTCTGGTTATTTCTCCTGCCTCATGCGCCCTCATGCCCAAGGCTTATGAAATGTCTGGTGTCGATTTTTGTGCTGATTGACCCTTGCCTTTTCTTTCAGGACCCAAGCCTTCCATCACTGTTCTGTCCAAGCCGCTGTGGCATCTAATATGGCCAAAGTATTTCAGTATCTGAAATGTGATACTATATATGAGCCAGTTGTCTTTGATGTTCAGGACCTCTAGAATGTCAGCATTGGTGTTTTTCTTGGTCCATGATATTCTGAGAACTGACCTTGCTTGTATTGTTCAACTATGTTGGCATTCTGAGTCAGTATGAAAACCTCAAGCACACACATAAATACAAACACACACTGTTTAGGTAAATGGTGTTCTTACACTAGCTTCTCACAAGCAAATATTATTGTGGAAAATGCATGCATAATATAAATACACTGTATTGAATGGTAATGGTTATATTAAACAAAATAACAAATATAGTTCAATGTGATTTGTATCCTTCCCTCCTCACTTCCCTGCCTACTCATATGTACATATGCGGGTATAACAGCAATTGGATTTTATTAGATGTCATCTGTTGGTCACATTATGAATATTTATGTCAGGATAAATGATGCTCATCATCACAACCCACCTGAAGGTCAGCATGGCCGAATGGATAAGAACACGTGTTCATAAACATCTGGTATGCTGATGCCCAGGTAAGGGGTTCAACCCCTACACCAGGGGCTGACCTATTCTCCTTGACTTGGGGACTTAAATTACAAGTACCTCTGAAGTCGAAGTGGGTTCGCCTGATGGCGAGGGACACTGTTAATAGGGGACGCTAATCCACACATAAAATTCATTCCAACTCTACTAGAAGTAGTGAGTATGGACTATGCTTGAGTTCAAAGCGAGCGAGTGCCAACAAAATCACAACCCACCAAGCATGTTCAGTCATTTCTTGATGGCTGTATTCAGTCATGAGCAGTTTGTGTCATGATGCAATCATAATTACTCAACCCTTTCTGTCCCACACAACACATGAAAGTCTCTTTCTGACTTGTGAATTCCAGCCATTACATACATGTTACATTTCTTCAAGTTCATAGTAAAGGAATCTGACTTCTCCAATCACCACATTTCCTGTGTGCTCTGTTCGACTCCTAACTCAAGCATGCGGAGAATCTCAGCTCAGTGCATGAACTGTGTAGCACCGCCGAGGATCCTGAAATACTTTTGGTAGATGTTTAACTCAAATTTTTTTCCGGGCAGCGCCGTTAGGCTACTCTTTTTCGATTTCCAACCGCCAAGGAATTTTTTATGTGTGCACAACAATACGCACTGGCGTCCGACCTCACTACCCAGAGACCAGGGGAAATTTTGTTACTAGAAGTCCACGTGAAAACATCCCAGCCCTCACCGGGTGTGTAACGGGGACCTCCAACACTCGACGCGGACACCATACCTCGAGACCACTCAGCCCCCTCGTTTTCTGTATATTTAGCCTCATTGAAAGTAATACACTCTGAATTTTTCGTAATGGTTGTCGTCTGCCATGAAGCTATCTGGGGCCGAAGGATTTATTGCTTCATGCTTCAAATTGTAAATGTGGACAAGTATTGTTTCAGTAAATACGGTTTCCCAAGTATTCTTGTGTGAAGACTTTTATAAATATGTATTCTATAAAACCAGAACATATAATGACTTATCTGTTATATATATTTGAGTGAGTATTTATCTTACTATACCGAAGCCATTAATGCTTGTGTGCTTCTTTTGGGGAAGGGTTTAATGATAGGCAGGATTCTTTACTATGGCAGATGGCATTCATTTTTGGGGTTTTTAACACTGTGGTCACCTGTATGAGAATTTACTGCAGCACTGGCCACATAGTAAGTGAAGGAGCCATTTTACACACGTTGTGGCATACTGGGTGCTAGTCTCATATTTTTTATAGACCATAAACATTTGATGGGTGGTGTGGTCACATTTACCTTCCAAGGCATTCCTTGGTACCAATTTTAGGCTGGGTCAATCTGGGAGCTATAAATCTGTCTTGATGTACAATTGAACCTCTGACTGCCGGGCCAGCAGGCAAGCGAGCTAGCCATTGCGTTACCCTGGCTTACTTAGACAGCAAAAGGGTGGTGCTAAGGGTACTCAATTGACTTCAACAGTTTGAGAACTATTTTTTCTGACTGATTATTTTTCTCTCTGCAGATACCAGATGGAAGTAGATAGAATAAAGGAGGCTGTAAGACAGAGAAATCTTGCAAGGCGTGGTCATGCACCACAAATTGGTAAGAAATAAATGTTCATAATAATACGATAAATTAATAAAGTAATGGTGGAGGACCTTATCACTTCATGTGTTGTATAGGGTGTGTGATGTTATCCCCTGCATTATTACAGTACCTTTCATTACTGATTACTGGTGTCTGAAAGATTCAGATATTCGCATCGGACATGTTCTAGTACAGCACAGGGTCAGTCATTGAAGAAAACAAAAATCTGTCTAGAACATTGATTAGAGCAGCCATGGTGTAGTTGAGGCTTGCTCACTTGTCTGCTGATCAGTGCTCTTGTGCGCAATCTTCCAAAATCCTGGGGATTTTGTTTACATGAGCACATGGCTCGGGGGTCAACCTAGCCTCATAATATACACTCATAGCGAGAACATAGAAAGTCACGTGTGCAAGTTGTGTACTTACAACTCCCACAGCAATTGGGAATCACATAGAGAGGGCCACAAGGCCAATGCCCTTAAAAACTTTCTGAAGAAAACTTACCACAGGTAGATGGCGCCCTCTACCTTGGATGTCTAGATTAATGGTTCTCAACCGGTGGGGAATCCCTCCGGTGCGGAATCCCTCCAGTGGGGAATTTTAGGGCTTCCAGGGGGGAATTAAGATTATTTCAAGATCACATTAATACAAGAACCAATTACTTGATATTGTATTTCCCTCCATACTTTATGGTTCTGTACTTCTTGCCCTTCTGAAATTTGTTATAACGTAAGTAGACTCGCAAATCACGTTTTATGAAGACATCTAGACTTGTTCTAGTATGTGTTACTAAATTTAGCTTCCATCTTTACGTATACTGTGTACGGGGAGAATTATAGGGAGGAAATATGAAATGCAGGGGGGGGGGGGGGGTGACGTTCTGACCAAAAAAAAGGTTGAGAACCACTGATCTAGAGGGAGTAAACCTTGTGCAAAATTGGAAATGAGCAAGAGAGATTAGTATCTGGATCGCTTGGCCAAATGGCAGAAACGAGATAGAACACAGGCCCAATCCCAGACTGATAATTGTATGAGATAGTGAACCATGATTGTCCATGCTTATCAACATGACACATGATGAGGTAACTTATAGCAACATGAACTTTAGTGGAGATGAATAACCATGTCTCTAGCCACAGACTGGCATTCTTACTGCTCGTATTGTGCCAAGTGTTTTATGTGTAAAGTGTGGTCTATGAAATGTTGTTTATTGCCAGTAAAATCCTTTGACAGTTAGTTAGTTAGTTAGTTAGTTAGTTAGTTAAGGTTCCAACTTCACGGCAATGGATCGTCCCCATTATGCTCCATTCTTGTGCCTGTGAATATCACACAAAATACTCCCCACTGTCCAATGTGAAAAGTGGAATAGACAGGAGTCTCGGCAATCCAACAGACCGCACAGGTACACTGTGCATAATGCAGCTGCCAGAATGCCAATACAAAATTGATCCACGAAAACTACAGTTCATCGTCGATGGACTCAGCAGTCACCAGAAAGACCCCATTGACCCGGGTTTTCTCACATGGCTTGGTCTTTTACCGCAGGGCGACCCGCCAAAAGTGTCGCATAAAGCACGAACTCCGCAGCTTCAGCGCTGACTCCCAGGAGTCTCCTGAAAAATGCACTCGTGAACCGAAAAGGCAAATTAGTCTATTCAGTAACAGCCAGTAGCCATAATTTTTCTGAACATGCAGGTCACTTTACAGGACAGATGTAAAAGCATTCCCCACGAATTTCACAGCTCACAGTGTCGCCCACGCACTCACTCAGTAGCAGGGCGACGGAACCATGTACTACCAGTCCAACATGAGGAAAATGCGATTGCAAACCGTAGCTGCAAGCATAAACACGCCACAGGCCTAAACGGTTCAACGCCTAACCGCCATATTGGTGACCGGAAGTAAAAAAAAACACCCTTTGACTAACAGGAATAAACTGTTTGGTGATACAAAGACATGCTTTCATGGGAAATATAATTTGTTTTCTTCTCCAGCCAAGCCTATACGACCAGGACAGCACCCAGGAGGCCAGTCTGCTCAGAGCTTTGGCATCAGAGGAGGAAATGTGAACCCAAACAGTGGACCAGCAGCTGTCAAAGATTATGCTTAGATAAATTGTAAGTATGCATTATGTTCTCTCGAGTCTGTGTCTGCCTTGTCTCCATGTCTGTTTCTCTCCATGTCTGTTTCTCTCCATGTCTGTTTCTCTCCATGTCTGTTTCTGCTTGTCTGTTTGTCTTAATGTTTGCTCATGTGAATTTGTGTATAAGAAGGGTGTAGTCTTCATTGGTGCAATAGCATTCAAATTCGTTTATATCAAGTTCTCCTATTCTGAAATATCAGTGATACCTTCTACTTCTTATGATCAGATCTCTGATGCTTACACCATCAAAAGAGTTTCTGTGAGTTGTCTATTGTCAGAAGCTCATGTTTAACTGGTCTTATTTTCCTCTATACGCCATGTAGATTAAGAGAGCAATGCAAGGACAGAAAATATGTCAGAATACTGGATGTCACCCTATCTACTGTTTCAACTCTGTCATCTGTGGGTTCTCTGGGTGCAACAAAGGATATGTTTGCAGTCAGGGTCTAGAACCCTCTTCTTCAGCAAAATATGCCAGTGTGGCAATACTATAACCTGACAGTTCATTGTTAGTTAATCAATGCATAACATCTGCTGTCTGCCTCTTCAACTGTTCCCTGAAATAGGGAAAGCTAATCCACATGCAGAATTTAATCCAGCACTGCTAGAAGTAGTGTAAGGATGACGCTTAGAGTTCAAAGCGAGCGAGCGCAACAACAACAAACAACAACAATCAAAAGAAAAAAAAATTTGAATCCATCAGGCGAACCCACTCCGACTTCAGAGGTACTTGTAATTTACGTCCCAAAGTCAAGGACAATAGGTCAACATTTTAGTCCAACTGTCCGGTGTAGGGGTTGAACCACTTATCTCGGCATCAGCACACATGATGTTTAGGAACACATGTTCTTATCCATTTGGCCATGCTGACCTATGATTGAAAACTTGATAATGATGATGATTGCAGGACTCATTGTAGAGTTACTGTCCCTTGTTTGTAATTTCTTCAGAAAGCACTGCAGACACAATTGATGACATGACAGTAATTCAACCGTGTTGTTTCCTCCACAGTGACACATACTGGACTGTGTTGTAGCACAGATCTTTTACATCCAGCTGCTACCATTTTGACAGATTTCTTCTGTGGCATTCCACTGATGGCTTGTGTGTCAATGTCTTTGTTTTCATCTCATTTGTTGTTCACTTTCTTTGTTGTTAATTCTCAGTAACCTTTCATGCTTAGTTGTGCTTCGTGCTAGATTTCATATGCTGTATTGTGTTAATAAACAAGAGAAACAATGGGGCTACTGCTATTTATTTCACCAAAACTTTGGTATGTTAGATATATCTATATATCCTACTGTAGAGATATATATATTAGAACGCTGTGGTTAGTTTCCTCATTCCTGATATGCATTTTTTAACGTCTTGGGGTGCATGTTTTGGCTTCCCTAGATATCTACTTTTTCAGCCAACCATCAATGCAGAGATGGCACTTGCTTGATTGTGATATGTATTTTGGCTTCCTTAAGTGCGTCAAGGTTTGTGTGATTGAGTATATATTTCAAGGGTATATTGCATGTTTCTTTTGATATCATTTATAGACTTTCAAATTTCATTTTTTTTTTGGTTTCTCTGTATGAATATCATTGCAGATATGCTCTTTTTTAAAGTCTTCAATGTAGTTATTATCACATAAATTCACTTAAGCTTATGACAAGTACAGTTTTGTGTTTTAGTGATTATTCTAGGTGTTTTTAAAATAGTTGGTCATGTATTTTAACATGTTAGCGTGTATTGTGCCACAGATCTAATTAGAGTTACACTTGTTTACTGCACAGATGTATTAACATATTCTGAAGCAGTGTTTATATATCTTGGTCTCTTGGGTGTTATTTATATATTTACATTTAATGTTCAGCAAGTTTATACAAGTTCTTTAACGTAATTTGGTATATAGAAAGCAGAGTTTAGGGTATTGATATGTCCACCTTCTTAATTTCTTGTTATGAAGGTTGAAGGAAAAACATCATTCCAGTAAAAAAAATATACTTGCTGGATGGTTCATTTGTTTAATTTAATCAATTCTGTTAAATTGATGGGAACAGTTCTATCTGTATTTGATAATACAGCATTGACATAGTTGCATTGACACGTTGCGCCGTGCATTACATGTGTACACAGACAGAGATATGGACTGGGTAGCACATGTGTACACAGACAGGGATATGAACTAGGTAGCACATGTGTACACACAGGGATATGAACTAGGTAGAACATGTGTACACAGACAGGGATATGAACTAGGTAGAACATGTGTACACAGACAGGGATATGAACTAGGTAGAACATGTGTACGCAGACAGGGATATGAACTAGGTAGAACATGTGTACACAGACAGGGATATGAACTAGGTAGAACATGTGTACACAGACAGGGATATGAACTAGGTAGAACATGTGTACACAGACGGAGAGTCCATTCTCTTCATAGGTCCTTGCTGCTTCTACCTAAATTTGGTATAAGTTTGTTCTGTTTTTAAGGTAAGAACTACTTTACACTATAAATGTAGCATGATCATTCTCTTCAGAAGATATCTCTATTATAAATTTGGTACAAATAATATAAATTGACTGTGCCTACATTTGGAATGTTGTCAGTCCTTTAGAAAGGATGGGAACTGTTCTGTCTACATTTTGTACAGGGTAGAATGTGTCCAGTCAAAGTTTGGTTTGTTAGATAATCAATTTGATACACACACTGAATGTGTTGAAACCCATGTATTCTGTGTATTTGTTAAATACTTTACTAGTTCACAATTCTCAGGACTCTATTAGTCTCATGATATTTTCTTTGTGAATGTGTTTCGGGTAACCTCTCTGCACCAAGTAAACACAACAGCTTAAAGATATTTTGTGGGTCCTTGCTTCAAGTGCAATATTTAATGTGTAACATATTTATTTACATTGCCTTGTCATGATGTGACATATCAGGTTATATCATGCTTTCTTGTATTTTATGTATATAATTATACGTTACAACCACCCTTGTTAACGTGTTTTCTTTCCCCCACGTTATCTTTTGTAAGCTTTAGATAAGAGTCATGAATAGGTTTGTGCTTTTGTCCTTTTTCTTGGGTTACGTGACACATAAAACCATAGTTAGCTGGTCTGTGCACACGTGTTTGACTTTGATCACATTTGACATTTGAACACATAAACACAGAAGCATAACTTCATGGTAGAAAATGTTTGGTGCTTCATTGTTTCTTATTTTTATTTTGTTGTTGCCCCTTGAGTGTTGAGGAAAATGAGTGTTTACCATTTTGTATATTTGACAATATTGATGCACCTTCTTTTCTTGCTGAAATAGATGTCAGCATGGTATGTTGTTGGTGACTGAGGACGTCCATGCTAGTGGTCGAGTGTGTTATCACTCCAGTACAGAGATGCTCATCTGATGATCCACAGATATAATGGGGTATCTTCTCACTGATGTTACTAGCTAATGAGAAGAATGAGCTGAATAACAGCTATTGGTTTCAGTAGAAGATTTGACTTCCTCCTTGCTTTTCTTATTCAGACTTGGTGCATTTGTAGTATTTGGAGACAGCGAGATGATTTTATGTAGAGGCTGATATTGTGCATGTCAGGTCAATTCTTCATGAATTCTTCCAGGTGTTTACAGGTTATCAGCATTTCATAAATCAGATAAACAAGGATGTCTCCAGAGGTAAATAGTTTTCTCAGCTTTCGGAAAATGCCCAAACAAAGATCAGCTTGTTTTTTGGGGAAGTGAAAATTTATGATCAGTGAAAGGTTAAATTCAGTGTCAGAAGATATTCTCAAGCGCAGCAATGCAGACTGTGCTTGGTCAATGGGCCGAGTGGCTATAACTAATTCATACATCTCACTTGATAGTCATACTGTGTTCTCCATTGCTTTGATTAGCTTACAAGATGATTCTTGTTCTTATCACTAAGTTTAGAATTTCTAGAGGAACGGGAAATGGGTTGTCTACCCTTCAAGAATGCCAGTAAATCTTTGAGATTTGTTAACATCCGATGCGTGGTGGCTTCTGAACAAGGATATCATAGAGTGGTGGTGGTGAGAACAAATTAACATCAAGTTTTATGATTACACAGAAATAGAATTAGATAGTATAACTATGACTAGTTTAAAGAGATTATATTGAAGTGCAAATTTTTAATTACAATGGAACAAGTTGTACAAATTGCACCTTAATTTAACAGACAAGCACCAAGATGTAATGTTAGGGATGCTTTTAAATTGTATTCTTAAAATATGATTCCTGATGCTAATTTTGAAGAATCAGTGACATTAATTTCTGATGTTGTGTGACATTGTATTTATTGACCCGCTTGCTTTATATAATTACTGTCTGTGTCACAAACAGCCTAGGGGCAGGCATAGGACATTTGCACATTTAATATTGTACGTTATAAACAATGTGAAACAATTCAACTGTACTGTGGTGTTGGATATAATACCTTTTACAATGTAAAGATGTATGTCATACATAATGCTTCGTTCACTTATTTTTTTTTTTATTGCTGCTCTTAATTTTGTTCCCCCCATTTAAGCTTATCCACACATTGGCTTTACTTCACTAGACATCTGGGTGAGAAAGTATTTGTAGTTTTCACTTCTGCCCTTGTTGTATCTAGTAGATTTCTGTTTTTTGATTTAAAAAAAAAGATATATCTGATGTTTTGCTTGTTCAGCTTTGAAACAGATAGCAGGTGAAGATAATATGAGAAAAGCCACATACAGTTCACTTCATATTTATTATAAATCTGCAGTGATTGCTGTTCTATGTCAACCAATACAACCTAAGAAACTAGTCACTAAGTGTTATTAGCACATGTATGGAAGTGTTGAATGATCCTTGTGACACATGTAACAGCCCTGTTGTGTGTGCCAACATTCCACAATTGTTCAGTACATTCACATTGTGTGTCAGTTATGTATCGTTTCTTGGTAAGCAGTGCCGAGGGCAGTTGTCAGAAAATCTGTAAAGTCCCCTGCGCAGGAACCTGCTGCCCTAAGGTGTTATGTGAAGTGTTTAGGAACAATCCACGATTTTGTGGCCTGAGTACATTCGGGGGAATAACACTACTGCCAGTCTTATCAAGCCCCATAGAGAAACGGCGAGAGCTGGAAATTGAAAGCCCTTGTCCAACCATGCTGATACCAATGTTAACTACTTTACATTGTAACCATTACAGCAGACGTACTCGCTGCACAAGCCTAAGCAGAATCATAATCTAGTACACCATTTACCTGGTCTTTGAAAACATAATGAACTGTGTGTGTGTTCATATATATATATATATATATATATATATATATATATATATATATATATATATATATATATTATAACTGGTTCATAAACCGTGTCATATCTCGGAAGCTGAAATACTTCAGTCATAATAAACATTGGTAGTTTAGAAAGAACAGTAATGGCTAGCATTGTTCAGTGGAAGAGAGACAGTAGTTGACCAAAATGACTATGGACATAGGGCATTAAAAATACCGCGGGTACCAAAATATTTCAGGCAGGGGGAAATTAGTGAAGGGTAGAGAGTCTTTCCAGTAGGTTGTGACGAGAGCGACTTTCTGCACAATTATCATGATAATGAAATGTTATATATAATATATATATATATATATATATATAAAATCATCAATCAGGTGCTGTCTCAACAATGAAGGTTGGCTGCAATGGATCTCCAACACTGTCTGTCTCTCGCCTTGACTGTACATTCTGCCAGGCTGACATTCGTCCATCTCTTGATGTTATCTTCCCACTTATATCGTTGTCTAGCTCTTGCTCACTTGCCTTCATTTCAACCTTGCCTGAGGCTGAAATATTTCACATGCCTCCTCTTTATTTCTTTCATCAACTCTCTCTTCATTCCCAGTTTTTCTAGAATCTCTGCATTTGATTGATTTTGCTTCCATGAAATAGACATATTCGTCTGTATATCCACATCTCCAGGGCTTCTATGCAGCTTTCTAGTTGCTTGTTCAATGTTCAGGCTTCCTCGCCATGCAGTAACAGTGAATATATATAGTATTTGACAATTCTCAATTTTAATGCATTATTAATCTCTCTAGATGTTAATACTGATTTCATGCCGTTGAAAGTTTTTGGCCATTCCTATTATCTTTTTGATTTCTATTTCACTTCTGCCATCATCTGTTATTATATGTCCAAGATAGGAGAAACGTGTTACTTGTTCTAGTATCTTCCCGTTTACTGTGATGTTCATTGATGACCTTTCCTTTTCACTGCTAATTATCATAGTTTTTGTTTTTTGGATGTTAATATCTAAGCCACATTCTGCACTGTGCCTGTTTACTTCTTCCACTAGGTCTTGCAACTCTTGCTCACTTTCTGCTAGTAACACGGTATCATCAGCACACCTAAGATTGTTTATGATTCTTCCATTGATGTTAAGTCCAGGCATTTCAACTTGTTTAAAAATTCTTTCTGTGTATAGGTTGACGAGGCTTGGGGACAGTACACATCCCTGCCGTACTCCTCTTTTTATCTTTATAGGCAGCGAATAGTTATTTCTGCATCTAATAGACGCCACTTGTTCCCAGTACAAGTTACTAATGAGTCTGATGTCCTTTCCGTCTACTCCTATATCTTGAAGGCACGTAATTAGTCGTTCATGTCGTACTCTGTCAAAAGCTTGTAGTCTATAAAACAAACATATATACTATTTTGAACTTCTGTATTTTTTTCAATTAACATCCTCAAGCAGATAATTGCTTCTCTGGTGCAGCTGTTTTTGTGGAACCCAAATTGGTCTTCAGCTAATTCCTCATCTATTTTATGTTGAATTCTTTCTTGTATGACCTTGAGTAGTATCTTAGTTATGTGGCTCATTAAGCTAATAGTTCTGTAATCCTCACACTCAACTGCTCTTGGCTTCTTTGGTAGTGTGATGAAAATGGATGTTTTCAAATCCTTGGGGATGTACCCAGTATTATATATATCATTACATAATTCTGTGATAGTTTCAATGCCAAAGCTGGATAAGGATGTTATCATCTCTGTTGTTATCTTGTCAGGACCTGCAGCCTTTCCTTCTTTCATCTTTTTAATAGCCTTTTCTACTTCAGCCTTTAATATTTTTGGTCCATCTTGAGTATTATACAATGTTGGTCTATTGACCCTGTTGTCCCAGAATAAATCTTCTGTGTACTCTGTCCATCTTTTTATTATGTCAGTGTTATTAATTATAATTTCTCAGTTATTTCCTCTGATACAACCATTTCCTGTTATATTATTTTTCTTCTTTGTAAATCTTTTTATATGTTCATGTAATTCTTTCGAGTTGTGATATATGTGATCAAATTTAAGGTCCAAACTTGAAAAGAGGACGAACAGCATAAATGTGGCTATGGTAGCACTGGAGCAGTAGAGAACAATGGGAACACACTTTCAGCAACAATGAGCATTCATTACCTGGGCAATTTAAAATAGATTATGTTGTGTACATAGTGGATCAGCCATGATAAGAACTGAGTCTCAATCTGATATGGTTTACTGTAGTACCCTTGTTAACAGTGGCAGATATATTGTTAATTTAGACAAGATATCAGATAGGGTTAACTATGAAAACCAGTGTATTCTTTGATGTATTTTGATTCATGCAAATCTGTTTATTATTATTATCTTAACCTTATTATTTTGTTTTCTTAGATCAGCTATCTTTTGACAGAATTACACCAGAAGCAGATTCTGTAGAATGTTTTTAGTCATGTTTTCCTGTACTTTATTATACCTAATTGTGTAGTGGTTTTTGAAGCACTGTGCTTCTTTTTGTGGCAGAATAAAGTGAAAATGCAAGAAAGATTATGATTCAGCTGTTTTCATTTCTGTGAGAATTTGTGTCATGTTAGATTATTCAGTACCAGGCCGGTCTTTTCTTATTCTTTTTTCTCCCCTCCTCCTGCTCCTCATCCTCTTCTTCTTTTCCTTTCTCTTGTTCCACCTCCTCCTCTTCCTCCTCCTCTCTTTCTTCCTCCCCCTTCTCTTCTTCTTCTGTCTCTTGGTATTCTCCTTTCTTTTCTCTTCTGTTCCTTTCTTGTATTATTCTTCTTTTCTTCTTCTTCTTTTGAGGTGTGCCACATCCAAAAAGATCATTGTATCTGACTTTGCCATGCTGTTGTGTAAGATTTTATTCCGCTAGACCAGTGGTCCTCAACCTTTTTTGGCCCATGCCTCCCTTTACCATATGTGTAGAACGTCATTTCTCTCTCCCCCCCCCCCCCCCCCCCCCCTTGAATTTCCTCCCTATAAATCCCCCACACCCTTACACAATGTACATAAAAATGGAAGCTAAATTTAATAACACATACTGGAACAAGTCTAGACATCCACATAAAATGTGATTTGCGGGTCTCTTTATGTTATAAAACGAATTTCATTAGGGCGAGAAGTACAGAACTGTAACATTTAGAGGAAAAAACAATATCAAGTAACTGGTTCTTGTATTAATGCAATCTTGAAATAATCTTAATCTCCTCCCCCCCCCCCCCCCCAAAAAAAAAAACCCCCTTAAAATTCCCTCGGGGGGGGGGGGGGGGGGGGAAATTCCCCACCGGTTGAGAACCACTGTGCTAGATATATTCTGTCCAAGATGGACTGTTATCTGTCCATGGGTAGAATTTCTTTCCTCACAATCTTGTCAGGGCAGCAACCTAAACAACTATTCTCTGCCATTTCCAAATGCCGTGGGATATTTTAATGTGCACACAGGACCTCCTGTCTTTGGCTCCTCCTCTGAGATGGCTAGATATCCTATCTCACTGCCCAAGAGATCAGGTTGGCTTATGATATAATATACCAATGGTTCGTGGAGAAATTCCACAGCCCTTCATTGCTATCAAACCTGATACCTTCTGAACACCATAACCTTTCAGCCATGGCTGCCCAACAACTGGTATGAAGATTGTTAACATGTCTGATATATGGATAAGTGTTAACATGTCTGATATATGGATAAGTGTTAACATGTCTGATATACAGATAAGTGTTAACATGTCTGATATACAGATAAGTGTTAACATGTCTGATATACAGATAAGTGTTAACATGTCTGATATACGGATAAGTGTTAACATGTCTGATATAGGGATAAGTGTTAACATGTCTGATATAGGGATAAGTGTTAACATGTCTGTTATATGGATAAGTTAACATGTTTGATATATGGATAAGTGTTAACATGTCTGATATAGGTATAAGTAAGGCGTGAGTAATAATCATGGGACGTGGCTAGTATTGCTTGTGTAGTGACGGGATAAACTATGCTAGTCAACAAGTTGCTTGAAGAAGTGATGTTACTGCATGTCAAGTGCTGGACTACAAAATGCTTGAAGTGATGTTACTGCATGGCCTATCTGGACACCAAAGTGTGTGTGGAAGTGATATTACAACATGATCTATGCTTGACAATACAGTGCTTGAAGATGTGTTACCTATCCTCCTCATGATGGGTGGCTTAGGCGTTCATGACTTTACACAGATCTCGGTCTTTGGTTTTCTGGATCAACTCTGTTGATGATATTCCTCCATGCTATCGTCACATTCCATCCAGCATAATTTCTCTTGGTCTGCCTCTCCCTCTCCCTCTCTTCCTCTCCCCCTCCATCTTTCGGATTCTTTCCAGTTGTCACGATGTTCTCCAATGCCTCTCTTCTCATCACATGACTAAAGAAAGCTGTTTGTCTCTTTCTTATTGTTGTATATAATGTTCTAGTTTCATTAGCCTCTTTCAGGCAGTCGTTGTTAGTTACTTTGGCAGTTCAAGGAACTTGCAACATTCGTCTTAGGAACCACATCTCTGTTGCTTCCAAGTTCTTCCTAATTTGTTCATTTATGTTGCAAGATTCACTGTCTTACAGCAATACAGGTTCTATACAGAACTTAAGCACTCTCTTTCTTAACTCAGTTATAGTAACTTATTGCATAAGATACTCTTCATTTTCCAAAATGTTATAAATGCACCAAGGTATTTAAAACTATCCACTTGGTTAAGAATTGTCCCTTCTATTTCTGTTTCACATTTTGTTGTCACCTTTTTCTTTGATATCACCATTGTTGTTACTGTTTTCTTGATATTCAAAGAGAGTCCTTTCTTTGCACTCTCTGTACTACAATATCCAACAATTGTTGTAGTTCTGTTGCATTATCCACAACCAATACTGTGTAATCTGCATAGTGTATATTGTTTATATTATATCCTCCGATTAGTATTCCTGGCTTCTCTTTGATCTCTCTCATTATTATGTCGCTATAGAGGGAGAAGAGACTCAGTGACAAGACACATCCCTGTCGTACCCCTATCTTTATTTGTTCATAATTGCCCTCTTTATTTCCTATTTTAATTGCTGCGACTTGGTTCTAGTAAATATTCTTTATTCATTCTCATCAATGTTAATATCTTCCAACATTTTAATTAGTTCATCATGTTTCACTTTATCAAATGCCTTTGTATAATCTATGAAGCACAAATATATATCTTTCTGTTTCTCTATTGATCTTTCTATTAGTGTTCGTAATGTATGTATTGCATGGTTTGTACCCTTTCCTTCCACAAAACCATACTGTTCCTCACCAATTTCCATTTTTATTTTCTTTCTTCTTCTCATTATAATTCTGATTAGAAGCTTAGTGACATGATTTATGAGGTTAATTATATGAAAATCTTTACATTCAATTGCTTTTGGTCCCTTTTTTTTGGTATAGCTATAAATACCGATTTCAGCATATCACTCAGTAGATATCCACTCCTGTAAATATCATTCCACATTTTGGTTAATATATCTACTGCAAATTCTCTCAGTACTTCTAATTCTTCTATTGTTATTCCATCTGGCCCAGCTGTTTTTTCTTTCTTCATATGTTGACAGCGTCAGCGACCTCTTTTAGTATAGGTGGACCTTCTAAGTTACTTTCTTCTGTTAATTCTTCCCTTTCTCCATCATATAATTCTCTTATATGCTCATTTCACCTCTTCATTATAGCATTCTCCTCCAATAATATTTTTCCTGGTTTTCATTTTAAACATCCTGTATTTATTCTTATGTTTATTTCTGTGAGCTCACTGATTTATCTGTACATATTTTGTGTATGTTTAATAGAATTTTATTCAATCTTCTTGCACTGCTTGTTTAATCAACTTTCTTGTGCCTTCACACAATTATCTGTTATGTCTGCATTTATCATATCATATTCTTGTTTGAAATACTTACTCTGTTTTCTTTTAGCCATCAACTTTAAGATTTCTTGTCATCCATTTTTTCTTAGCTGTTTGGCTCCTCTCTAGTAATAAATATTCCTTTGCTCGTTTGATGAATGGAGTCCCTTAACATTACCCATTGTTCTTTTATACTCTGTATTTTAGTTATTGCATTGTACTTATTTTTCACAGTCACTTTGTATTGTTCTTGAACTTCTTTATCTACCTTCAAAACTTCTTTATTAAGGCATATATATGTTCTTAACCACTCTTGAAAGCAAGGAGGAATATGTGGTCATTCTCTCTCTCTCTCTCTCTCTCTCTCTCTCTCTCTCTCTCTCTCTCTCTCTCTCTCTCTCTCTCTCTCTCTCTCTCTCTCTCTCTCTCTCTCTCTCTCATATAAAGACAAACAACGACAAAATACAAACAGCAACACCTGTGAAGACACAAAGAACCACACAATACCAATGGCAAGACCTGTAAAGACGCTAATAACGACAAAATACAAATAGCAACACTTGTAAAAATAACGAAAAAATACCTTTAAAAAAAATAGCAACGCTTGTAAAGACAAGCAACAACAAAATACAAATAGCAACACTTGTAAAGACAAACAACAACACAGTACAAACAGCAGCACCTGCAAAGACACAAACAACGACAAAATACAAATAGCAACACTTGTAAGGAAAAAAAATAGCAACGCTTGTAAAGACAAACGACAAAATACAAATAGCAACGCTTGTAATGACACAAACACAAACAAACAACGACAAAATACAAATAGAAACGCTTGTAAAGACACAAACGACACAATACAAGCGGGAACACCTGTAAAGACAAACAACAACAACATGCAAACAGCAATATCTGTAAAGGCACAAACAACGACACAATACGAATGGTAACACAAGACAACACAACTGACACTTAATATACGTTTTAAAAAGTAAATTCAAACAGAGCACATAGTCTAACAACGTGAAAAGTTTAATAAAAAGAATAAAGTCAGTAAATCGATCTTTCAGGAATACAAAGAAATATAGAGATCATTAAAATAAGACATATAAGCAACCATTCCTCGCTGGAACTGCTGATATTGTTTGCCCAAGTGAACACATGTTTAATATTCATTCAGCAGTGTCATCTCCGCACTGACAGTCGGCTGTAGTGAACCTGTAACACCAATCCCATCTAACGACCTGTTATTGATGGACCTTCATGGCGTTTCCTTTCATCTTGTGTTTTCGGATATATTGTTGCTTGTTTGCTTCCTTTAACTCTTTCTGTCATGTGTCTTTATAGTGCTGTCGGAAGACTTCAGTTCAGCTTTTGATGCTGTCAACACACATGTAACGCTGACATTCCTCTTGCACACTTACTCTCTGTGTTCTTCCATTTAGCACGTCTTTGAACATGAAAATTAGCCATTTAGATGTTCATAGCATTTTATTTGTTTGGTTTCAGTCAGAATTGCAATTACTAATGTTACAAGATTACCATAAGGCAAAGATAAATGAAATTCACGGGGAACATCAACAGGAGTGCTAGAATTGACAAGTTAGTCTTATGTGAGAAAATAATTGACCAGGAAGGATGGGGAAGATAGAGAAATGTGGGAAGTTAAAAAGCTGGTCAAGAAAAGAACTTGTAATTTCACCAAATTAAATACGATGACAGAGAAGATTGGAGGGAAATCATCGCCCACGTCTGCTGCAGACCAGATACCAAAGAAGAAGAAGAATGTTTTTTGTTTCTGTCAAAATGTTTTTAACTTATTGTTTTCTTCTCTTCCTGTGAACTTCCTCACATTTGTTACTGTAACATGTGAAAAGCTTAATTTCTTGTGAAAGTCTTCATATTTGTGACTATAACATTTGAAAAGCTTACATTTACCTTCACATCGTTTCGTCTATATGTCTGCACTTGCAACAATTCATTACATTACACCGCATACATTAATCGCATGAATATCTCCTATTCATCTATCGAAAACGCTAAACATCCACGCAGTTTGTACATGAAAAATATAAAGCACTTGTCCTTGTATAAAATTTGTATACAAATAAATTATGTATGGGTACAGCTTCAAATGGCAAGTTTTTAACAGGAATTACCTGGCACCCACGCGGATCCAGCATAACATGGGTGCTAGGTAATGTTATGGTAAGTATAAACACGCCCGGCTGGATATTGGCCATATCACCCGCCGAGTGCCGAGTGGCCAATAAAGATAAGGCACTGGCCACCTATTTCTGGCGATAAAATACAGTTTGTTCGTTGGTTGGTTCGTTTGTTCGATATCACAGCACGAACCCATAAGTACTATATACCAAAATACGCATGTTGGCGTGGCTGAAAGGTCTAACGCGCTGAAACTACTTTGCTGATGGCGGCCTAGTTGGCTCCTTTCATGCTTCGGTCATTTTGGATTTCAATGTTGACTTCTCGTCCTAGACTTTTGGGACGTAAATTACAAGTACCTCAGAAGTCAGAGAGGGTTCGCCTGATGGCGAGGACATTTGTAATAGGGAAAGCTAAGCCTCAGGCAAAAAGCAGTTCTTGCACTCACTACTACGCTAGTAGCAAGTATGTGGGCTACTTTCGAACTGAAAGCGAGCGAACGGTGGAAAACAATGTCCCAAATACGTCTCAGCATGTGGACAAGTGTCTCTCCATCTTACCTCTCACCCACCACACAACCTCGAGGACAAGTGTCTCTCCATCTTACCTCTCACCCACCACCACAACCTCCATTATGTACTTTGATTGAGATAGTCTCAGCATGTGGACAAGTGTCTCTCCATCTTACCCCTCACCCACCACCACAACCTCGAGGACAAGTGGTCTCTCCATCTTACCCCTCACCCACCACCACAACCTCGAGGACAAGTGTCTCTCCATCTTACCCCTCACCCACCACCACAACCTCCATTATGTACTTTGATTGAGATAGTCTCAGCATGTGGACAAGTGTCTCTCCATCTTACCCCTCACCCACCACCACAACCTCCATTATGTACTTTGATTGAGATAGTCTCAGCATGTGGACAAGTGTCTCTCCATCTTACCTCTCACCCACCACCACAACCTCGAGGACAAGTGTCTCTCCATCTTACCTCTCACCCACCACCACACCCTCGAGGACAAGTGTCTCTCCATCTTACCTCTCACCCACCACCACAACCTCGAGGACAAGTGTCTCGCCATCTTACCTCTCACCCACCACCACAACCTCGAGGACAAGTGTCTCTCCATCTTACCCCTCACCCACCACCACAACCTCCATTATGTACTTTGATTGAGATAGTCTCAGCATGTGGACAAGTGTCTCTCCATCTTTACCTCTCACCCACCACCACAACCTCCATTATGTACTTTGATTGAGATAGTCTCAGCATGTGGACAAGTGTCTCTCCATCTTACCTCTCACCCACCACAACCTCGAGGACAAGTGTCTCTCCATCTTACCTCTCACCCACCATCACAACCTCCATTATGTACTTTGATTGAGATAGTCTCAGCATGTGGACAAGTGTCTCTCCATCTTACCTCTCACCCACCACAACCTCGAGGACAAGTGTCTCTCCATCTTACCTCTCACCCACCATCACAACCTCCATTATGTACTTTGATTGAGATAGTCTCAGCATGTGGACAAGTGTCTCCCATCTTACTCTCACCCACCACCACAACCTCCATTATGTACTTTGATTGAGATAGTCTCAGCATGTGGACAAGTGTCTCTCCATCTTACCTCTCACCCACCACCACAACCTCTATTATGTACTTTGATTGAGATAGTCTCAGCATGTGGACAAGTGTCTCTCCATCTTACCTCTCACCCACCACCACAACCTCCATTATGTACTTTGATTGAGATAGTCTCAGCATGTGGACAAGTGCCTCTCCATCTTACCTCTCACCCACCACCACAACCTCTATTATGTACTTTGATTGAGATAGTCTCAGCATGTGGACAAGTGTCTCTCCATCTTACCTCTCACCCACCACCACAACCTCTATTATGTACTTTGATTGAGATAGTCTCAGCATGTGGACAAGTGTCTCTCCATCTTACCCCTCACCCACCACCACAACCTCCATTATGTACTTTGATTGAGATAGTCTCAGCATGTGGACAAGTGTCTCTCCATCTTACCTCTCACCCACCATCACAACCTCGAGGACAAGTGTCTCTCCATCTTACCTCTCACCCACCATCACAACCTCGAGGACAAGTGTCTCTCCATCTTACCTCTCACCCACCATCACAACCTCGAGGACAAGTGTCTCTCCATCTTACCTCTCACCCACCATCACAACCTCGAGGACAAGTGTCTCTCCATCTTACCTCTCACCCACCTCCACAACCTCTATTATGTAATTTGATTGAGATAGCCCAGCAATGTATAATCTGTGAGTACTCACACTATGTATTCTGAAAGCATTATCTATCTTTTTTATAAATGCTGATCAAATCATTTGGACACAAGAAAGAACATCTTCAACTTTGTATGTTGTTACAGGATGTAGTTTTAATGACTGTGGGGTTTTTTGAAAATATTCCCGTTCCAAGTTCTGTATTTATCGTTTGTGTTGCATGAACTCCACAGAGGGTGAATAAAAAACTTGGAACAGCAATATTTTCAAAAACCCCGCAGTCATTAAAAATACATCCTTTGCTATGGTACATTTCTAATGGAGGTGGTATATATTAAAAGTACCCCCTATTAAAGGACCGACCCCTTTACACGCCTTGAGGTATATTAGGTATGTGGTGCTAGCACAATAATTGTACAGACAAGCAGCACTCAATGCATGTTGTGCTCAATATCACAGCGGTCGCCTTTATTTCCCATGACATTTCCTTGTTCCGGTTCTGTAGTCCATTTTAGGCTGGTCGACCCGGCAGCCAAAGTCAGTTTTAAAAAATCCACCTCGTCAGTGATTTGAACAAATGGCCATCGGACCAACAAGCAAGTCTGCTAGCTAGCCACTAGGCTGCCGAGAGCTGCGAAGTTCGTATTGCTAGTTGTTAATTTGTTGTAGTGAAATCTACGCAATTTTATTTTCAAAAACCATAAGGACACGTCTACCGAGAGAACCGTTTTTTTTTTCTGCAGCTCCCTTACCTCCAGTTATATCCCTTGCAGGTCACTTTAATCATCATCATCATCATCATCATCATCATCATCATCATCATCATCATCATCATCATCATCATCATCATCATCATCATCATCATCATCATCATCATCATCATCATCATATGCCTTCCCGATAAGAGTGCGCGCTTATGGTTGACAGCATCACATGATCATCAGGTCTTGGATATATATATAAATATATATATATATATATACACGACAGGGCTTTAAATGAAACCCTTAATTTTTTTTTTAAATTTAATTTTTTTGTTTGTTTGAGGTGTCAATATATTTTGAAAAAGTAAAGACCAGATGTGTCATTCTTCGATGTAGTCACCACTGCGTTCAATGCAAGCCCTCCATGCAAGCGCCTATAAAGTTGTTGGATTCCTGTAGAAAAAAAAAATATCTTAGTCGCGTTTGTAACCACTCACGCACCACCTGCTGTACCTGTTCATCAAACCAAAAAGATTTGAAACTTCCTACTCCACTCATACACTTGCTAGACTGACATGCATCGCCATACTGGGCCTTCTTTAAACCGGTCATCTTTAAACAGCTCATGACGTCGTCTGCATCGCACTGTCACGTGCTTAGCACTCTTCTTGACACCCTTAACAACAATATTGATAGTTTACAAGACAATGACATGGTGATTGTAATTTCTATCACACTTTTAAGGTTTTTATTTGTAGCCTCTTTTGTATATGGACATATCTTATAGTCCATGCCGCATAGCGCTGTCGATCACATACATTATCTACAAACGCCCACATCATTCTTAGTATCAGTATACTACAAACTGAAAACCACCGCTTGAACTAGATCTGCCCCCCGTCCTCAAAAGGGATACGCGGCTCTCTACCAATCCTTGTTGACAACCATTAATTAGAACTTGCGAAAATACAACGAAGCTCAGAACGGCCGGTCTTATTATCTTCTCTCGTTTCTCAAACGCTCGATTATATATATATGCCTTGTTTGAGTTCTGCAGCTGAAGTTCCTGCTCCAGCCATATGATAGTTTCTTGAATTGGTGCCATCTTTGAAGTTGATTATATATATAACTATATGTGACTATAGCCACGCAAGTCACACCCCTCAGAACCAAGCTGTCCCAGGCTCTTGAAAATACACAGAAACACCGATTCTCAGGTATCCATGAGACAACTGAAACAATGTGAGAAATGGACTTTCAAGCGATAATTGACACTCATAGAATCGGAGAGCACGCTAAATCAGAGTGTTGACTGGTTCGAGACCCAGATTACTTACAGTTGTCAATTTACTGCTATCTCTTGCCATCTGCTTTCTACGTCTATTCACGTATATATTCACGTGTGTGTCAGGTCTTAGTCAGATATGACTGAGCTACCGTTTAACAGTAGACGGTACTACCTGCTTTCTATTAGCGCTGAACGTTGGGCGGCGCTTAACAAACCCGACACCCCACATTGTGCCAAAGGCTTCGGGCGGAAGAGCGCAATTGGGAGGGTACAAGCCTTACTCTGGTGCAAGGAAATGCAACCTAAAGACAAAATCAGTGCAGACCAGGACCTAAGCCTTGGTTGGCGGCTGGTCTAGGATCGAAGCTCCGACAGGCGGACAGTTAGAGCATTGCTTTGCTGATCCGGCAGCTTCTGCAGCTTGTCTTGTTCCAGATGTAGGGTGTTACCTTTCCTCTGGAGTGAACTAGGCAGGCCGAGAGAGGGATCATGCTGCATGGGCAACACATGATCTCTATATTTTAGCCCAGGCTTTGTGCTATGGAGAGGCAATAACTCCATCCCTGGTCTTAACTGGTCTCGGAATCAAAGCGAGAGGCAACTGTTACGGGTTATAAGTCCCTGTCAATTGGCGTAGACATGGGGCGCCACGCGTTGCCTCTGACGGTGGGAGACACCTACAGGTGTCACTGATCAGCTACCGCCCGCCTCAAGCTGGGCAGCCCCCGGCCAATTGGGTGCTGATCCGCCACAGCCTGCCTGCTTCAATGGGTGCTTGGGGCTAGGACAAAATCTGAATCGCAGGCTGTAAAACCAATGCACCAGGTACAAATAAAATAAAATAGAAACCTCAAGCTACGGCTTGCAACCTGGAACGTGAGAACCATGTGTCCAGGATTTTCCACTGACTTGACCAATATTGACGATGTGAGAAAAACGGCTGTGATTGATGCCGAACTCAATCGTCTTAACATTGATATTGCTGGCCTGCAGGAGACTCGCCTCGCTGAGGAAGGGTCACTCAGGGAAAACAATTACACCTTTTTTTGGAAGGGTAGAGGGCAGGCAGAAAAAAGGCAACACGGTGTGGGCTTTGCAGTGAAGAATTCGCTACTGGGAATGATTGAAATTCCAGCAGGAGGAAATGAAAGACTATTATCCCTGCGCTTGGCAACCTCTTGTGGTTTTGCCACCATTATTACTGCATATGCACCGACACTCGATTCCTCTGATGATGTGAAGGATTCGTTCTATGAGGAGTTAGACTCCGTGATCAAGGCAGTTCCAAAATCTGACTACATTTATATGCTCGGTGATTTCAATGCTCGTGTGGGCAAGGACTCGAGTTCATGGCCAGTGTGCCTTGGAAAATACAACATCGGTCGCATGAATGAAAATGGGCAAAGGCTGCTGGAGCATTGCACCAGTAATGACCTATGTATTACAAACTCCTTTTTTAAAACAAAAGAGATGCATAAGGTCACATGGAAACATCCAAGATCCGGCCATTGGCACCAGCTGGACTTCATCATCACACGGAGACAACATCTGAACCATATATCATTGACTCGAAGTTACCACAGTGCTGACTGTGATACGGATCATTCTTTGGTTGTTGCAAGGGTTAGACTGAGACCAAAGAGAATCTACACAGCTAAACACAAATCTAGCCCCAGGATTAATATTATTAACACTCACGATCCTGAAAAGTGCTTTCAGTTTCAACAGCAACTTGAAGACGCTTTCACTGATACACCAGAAAATTGTACAGTAAATGAAAAGTGGGGTCAACTTAAGGAAACTCTTTATAAAACTGCCGTAGGGGTTTACGGCACTGTGGATCATAAGAGGCAGGACTGGTTTGCGGCAAACAGCGAGACTCTGCAGCCCTTGATTGATAAGAAGAAGATAGCTCTCTTAAGAAACAAGGAAAGACCAACGCGTAACACTCTGAGTGAGCTAAGGCAAGCTAGGAAGGATGTGCAAAAGGCTGCCAGGCAGTGTGCAAATGATTATTGGATCAAGTTATGTGAGTCCATTCAAATCGCAAGTGATAAGGGAAACATAAGAAGCATGTATGAAGGAATAAAGAAAGCCTGTGGTCCAGTGATCAAAAGAAGTGCACCATTGAAAACCTTGACTGGAGAAATCATCACTGATAAGAAACAGCAGATGGACAGATGGGTAGAGCACTATTTGGAGCTTTACTCAAGTGAGACCAAACTAGCGGATGATGCCCTCAACGCCATAGAGGCTCTACCAACTTTTGACCACCTGGACACACTTCCCACCATAACAGAAGTTAAGTGTGCTATAAATGAACTTGCATCTGGCAAGGCTCCAGGTAAGGATGGGATTCCAATAGAGGTTATCAGGAGTGGGCAAGACACACTCACTCTACAGATCCACCAGCTAATAGAGCTATGCTGGCGAGAAGGACAAGTCCCACAGGATTTCAAAGATTCAAGCATCATAACATTGTACAAGAACAAGGGCGATCGGAGGGACTGCAACAACTATAGGGGTATCTTACTTCTGTGTACTGTTGGAAAAGTATTTGCCAGAATTGTTCTGCGCAGACTTCAAGTCCTAGGAGATCAAGTCTACCCCGAATCACAGTGTGGCTTTCGACAGAACCGGTCTACCATTGATATGATATTCTCATTGCGACAAATGCAAGAAAAATGCCGTGAACAGAATCAACCACTGTTTATTGCCTTCATCGACCTCACAAAGGCATTTGATTTGGTCAGTCGTGAGGGTCTGTTCAAGGCACTAAAGAAGATTGGCTGCCCACCAACTCTTCTGTCCATTGTGGAATCGTTCCACACAGGCATGAAGGGTATAATCAAGTTTGATGGTGCAACTTCTGAAGAGTTTGAAATCAAGAGTGGAGTTAAGCAAGGTTGTGTACTAGCTCCCACCCTCTTTGGAATATACTTTTCACTTCTACTGAAATATGCCTTTCGTGATCAGGATGGTGGTATATACATTCACTCACGCTCAGATGGCGGCCTCTACAATGCTCAGAGATTGAAGGCCAAGACCAAAATTAGGAGGGTACTGATCAGAGAGTTGCTTTTTGCAGATGATGCTGCAGTTACGACCCACTCTGAGGAAGAATTGCAATGTCTACTATCTGCATTCTCCAATGCTTGTTCTGAATTTGGTTTAACAATTAGCAAAAAGAAGACACAGATTATGTCACAAGGTGCACATGGGGTACCATCAATCTTTATTGACGACGCCGAACTAGAGATGGTAGACCATTTTACATATCTAGGATCAGTGGTAAATAGCAAATTATCCCTAGATCAGGAAATCAACATCCGGATTGGTAAGGCAGCAACAACAATGAACAGGTTAAGAAAAAGAGTCTGGGAGAACAGGAAGCTTACTGCCAAAACAAAAGTCCTTGTCTATCAAGCCTGTGTCCTTAGTACTCTTCTTTATGGCAGTGAAACCTGGACAACTTACTCACACCAAGAGAAACGTTTAAACAGCTTTCATATGCGGTGTCTGCGAAGAATTCTTGGTATTAAGTGGCAAGACAAAATCACAAATACTGAAGTATTGGAAAGATCAGGTTGTGTGACGGTTTATTCCATGCTCAGTCTTCGTAGACTTAGATGGATAGGACATCTTAGGAGGATGGATGATGGTAGAATACCAAAGGACATCTTTTTTGGTGAATTACAGATGGGTAAGAGATCTCAGGGTCGGCCTCTACTACGATACAAAGATGTGTGTAAGCGGGACATGATTGATACAGGCATTGATAATGCACATTGGGAGCAAGTCGCCGCTGAACGTGTTGCATGGAGGGCAAACATCAGAAATGGAATAAAGACAAAGGAGAAAATTATTGCAGATAAGTCACACCGAGCGTGTGAGACGTAAGATGGTGCATGATGGTGGAAATGACCACGTGTTCACATGCACCCACTGTGAACGGACATTTACAGCGCAAATTGGCCTCATCAGCCAAATTCGCTACCACCATAGGTAAAAGTTATTATGCCTTTTTAAAGCACAAACTATCGTCTGTCAAGACGGCAAGGTGCCAATGTAAAAAATGTAATGTAATGCTATCTCTTCTACTTCTGCCTTCTACTTCTATTCACGTATCTTCCTAACGGTTTAAAGTGGTTTACAGGCAAGATGGTCGACTTAACTGCACCGAGTCTGACCTTATATGGCGCAGTTTCTTTGCGCAGAGCTGTCTGTCGAAGGCCTCACACCTAACATATCTCTGCAGCACAAGCGATAACCTATAGGAACCTCCGAGAAAATCTCACCCATAAATCAAATGACGGGGTACCGTTGTTTTCTAAAAGTGTCTGCCTACACCTGTCAATGTATTATTATGCTCACGATGTTTCTGCGGGTATTGCGAAAATAAACAGTAAATATATTGGGAAATACCATGTGCATTTTCATTAATTGTAAATATACTTTTGCTCATTCTGTCATAAGCAACTCACAACGCGTTGGTTCAGTTACTCAGTATAAGGTTAAAACATCTCGGTTTTTACTCCATCTATCTGGGACGCAGAGGTGTTTCCAAGGCACCAGGGCCGGGTTATATGCTGGCCAAGACCTTATTGACGCGTTCTCGTCGAGCGTCCTGGGCAACAGGTCCCTTCGGGGTCCTGGCTAAAGTCATTAGGATCGCCGATTCCTCCGAAGTCGGAGAATGTCTGCCTGTACGGCGAGGAACCACCAGTCTGCACACCAATAAGCCAGACATGGGACAACGGATACTCACGCAAACCTCAGGTCCTGTATGACATCACACTGATGTTGGACAACAGGATGCCTTCATCCGACATACAGGACTTCGCTTTGGAGCTCAAGCCAACGAACACAAGCAAGCAAGCAAGCACTCCATCTGTCTCAGATCTATGGTCAAATTCGTTACTCGGTATATAAGAAGTTGCTGTCTTCAGACTAAGTAAACTACAGTCACAGCACTCAAGGGTTGATTGGTTGAGTAGGTTGATGTGCAACGAATCTACAAAATCAAGGCACCATGTGGGAATAGGCACAGGTTGAAATCACTTCAGCTTCTTGTCTTGACTGGAGTCTTCTGCCCGATGGGTTACGTCGAAATGAACAAACTTGTTCAGTTGCAAGGCCACGAAGCATCCCAGGAAAGGGCCGAGCCAGTAGACGGTGAAATGCTCCCACAGAGCCGTGCCGTGGCAACCTAGAGTGTGCCCGCTGGCCATTGCTGGGTTGAAGTACATGCCCGTCGTTGTGACACCTGTGGACAGCCAGACAGTGCCAAGATGTAAAACAGCAGATTATCATGTAAACCCGGTAGCAGGAGCTTACTGTGGGTATGTAACTTACTAGGACTATCACATTTCTAAGCCAGAGTACATCAAGATGGACATTCTTTTTTCCCCTCGCGAAGCAAACGACGAGTGCAGGCAGGGAATCCTCCCTCACGGTCAGCCTAATGCCCTAGCCAGTACACCAATGTGCTAACTAATCAAAGACCGGACAATTAACGCGACTCAAATGTCTTCGGTAGCGCTGTGGCTTGCACGCCTGCCTACCCAACCGGTGGTCATGTATTCGAATTCCCCGTCATTGCAGACTTGTAAACATTGATCTGGGGTCGACCCAATATAAAATGGGTACCAGAAAAAGCAAAGACGGCGGTGTGATACTGAATGCGTCAATCATAGAGCGCCGGATCAGTCTATTAAAAACACGACTAGCACCATATACCAAATAAGCCACAAGGCACGTACAACATTCGTTTACTTGTTCTGTTCTACACGCCTTTCAGTTGTGTCGAGTTATGGTGCTAGTCTCTTGATATCGGGAATCTGCCAGCTCAACAGTGGTAGTCCAGTCATTATCACGCCGGTCACTTCGCATCACAAAATTGTGGTCAAATCTCTGGGTTGGAGTCGGCTGAGAGGTTTAACACTCTTAATCTTGTTTTTCTGATCGCAGCGTAGTGGGTTCGTTTCACACCAATCAGTTGGATTTAAATGTTGACTTTTTATCCTTGACTATTTTCCCCTATATCCTTTACAGGACATTGCTGTCAACACCCACATTTTACCGCAGTTGTTGGAACCTTGGCAAGATTACGCTCAGTAGTTTGCCATTGTTTTCTGAGAGACCAGATCACTTATCCCTAAGTCACCAACGCGGCGAGAACCGCTACCAATTCTCGCGCGCTGCGTTATCCTACGTGGATAAACGGGATTACGGAGAAAGTCGTTTAACCCCTAGGACGTAAATTACAAGTACCTCAGGAGTCGGAGAGGACTGACCTCGTTGCGAGGGACGATGGTAATAGGGAAAAACTAACTCTCACGCAAAATTAGTCCAGCACATTCACTAACAGTAGCAACTACTGGTAGTATTAGCACGTGTTTGGACTATGCTCGACTTCAAAGCGAGCGAATGGAACAAATAAAATCTGTGGGTTTATGAAGTCGGATGGGGACCAGAGTCGGAGACCGATTGAATACATCATCTATAGGATACCGAACAGAGTCGTGGTGGTGGAGACAGATTGAACACATCATCTATAGGATACCGAACACAGAGCCGTGCTGGCGGAGACAGATTCAACCCAGCATCTATAGGATACCGAACACAGAGTCGTGCTGGTGGAGACAGATTCAACCCAGCATGTATAGGATACCGAACACAGAGTCGTGCTGGCGGAGACAGATTCAACCCAGCATGTATAGGATACCGAACACAGAGTCGTGCTGGTGGAGACAGATTCAACCCAGCATGTATAGGATACCGAACACAGAGTCGTGCTGGCGGAGACAGATTGAACACATCATCTATAGGATACCGAACACATAGTCGTGGTGGTGGAGACAGATTGAACACATCATCTATAGGATACCGAACACAAGAGTCGTGGTGGCGGAGACAGATTGAACACATCATCTATAGGATACCAAACACAGAGTCGTGCTGACAGAGACAGATTGAACACATCATCTATGGGATACCGAACACAGAGTCGTGCTTACGGAGACAGATTCAACCCAGCATCTGTAGAATACCGAACACAGAGTCGTGCTGGCGGAGACAGATTGAACACATCATCTATAGGATACCGAACACAGAGTCGTGGTGGTGGAGACAGATTGAACACATCATCTATAGGATACCGAACACAGAGTCGTGGGGGTGGAGACAGATTGAACACATCATCTATAGGATACCGAACACAGAGTCGTGGTGGTGGAGACAGATTGAACACATCATCTATAGGATACCGAACACAGAGTCGTGGTGGTGGAGACAGATTGAACACATCATCTATAGGATACCGAACACAGAGTCGTGCTGGCGGAGACAGATTGAACACATCATCTATAGGATACCGAACACAGAGTCGTGGTGGTGGAGACAGATTGAACACATCATCTATAGGATACCAAACACAGAGTCGTGCTGACGGAGACAGATTGAACACATCATCTATAGGATACCGAACACACAGAGTCGTGGTGGTGGAGACAGATTCAACCCAGCATCTGTAGAATATCGAACACAGAGTCGTGCTGACGGAGACAGATTGAACACATCATCTATAGGATACCGAACACACAGAGTCGTGCTGGCGGAGACAGATTCAACCCAGCATCTATAGGATATTGAAAACAAAGTCGTGCTGGCGGAGACAGATTCAACCCAGCATCTGTAGAATACCGAACACAGAGTCGTGCTGGCGGAGACAGATTCAACCCAGCATCTGTAGAATACCGAACACAGAGTCGTGCTGACGGAGACAGATTCAACCCAGCATCTGTAGAATACCGAACACAGAGTCGTGCTGACGGAGACAGATTGAACACAGCATCTGTAGAATACCGAACACAGAGTCGTGCTGGCGGAGACAAATTCAACCCAGCATCTATAGGATATTGAAAACAAAGGTCGTGCTGGCGGAGACAGATTCAACCCAGCATCTATAGGATATCGAACACAGAGTTACTGTGTCAGTAGGTGAACATACTAGTCATCATGGCTACATGCATCACCAGTCATCACCATCCAATGATTTGTTCTGTGAGGAATTTCCGCCCATAAGTCTTTGCAAACTCTGTATTAAGTTGTGTAGAGTCAAGAACCGACATTACAACAACCGGGACATTTCCTTACGTGCTCAATTTTTATTTTCAACAGCCAGCGTAGAGTCCCAGTGCTAATGGTACCAGCTGCAGTCTATTATGCTCCGTCAGGCATTTCCACGGAGACCTAAGGTTGGCCTCTGGTCACTCCCTATCACATCATTCTCTTCAAGCAACAACGGTGTATCTGTTTTTCCACAATATACACACATGCCAAAGGGTACCGACCATGTTCAAGCAACAACGGTGTATCTGTTCTTCCACAATATACACACATGCCAAAGGGTACCGACCATGTTCAAGCAACAACGGTGTATCTGTTCTTCCACAATATACACACATGCCAAAGGGTACCGACCATGTTCAAGCAACAACGGTGTATCTGTTCTTCCACAATATACACACATGCCCAAGGGTACCGACAATGTTCAAGCAACAACGGTGTATCTGTTCTTCCACAATATACACACATGCCTAAGGGTACCGACCATGTTCAAGCAACAACGGTGTATCTGTTCTTCCACAATATACACACATGCCCAAGGGTACCGACCATGTTCAAGCAACAACGGTGTATCTGTTCTTCCACAATATACACACATGCCTAAGGGTACCGACCATGTTCAAGCAACAACGGTGTATCTGTTCTTCCACAATATTCACACATGCCTAAGGGTACCGACCATGTTCAAGCAACAACGGTGTATCTGTTCTTCCACAATATACACACATGCCCAAGGGTACCGACCATGTTCAAGCAACAATGGTGAATCTGGTCTTCCACAATATACACACATGCCAAAGGGTACCGACCATGTTCAAGCAACAACGGTGTATCTGTTCTTCCACAATATACACACATGCCCAAGGGTACCGACCATGTTCAAGCAACAACGGTGTATCTGTTCTGCCACAATATACACACATGCCTAAGGGTACCGACCATGTTCAAGCAACAATGGTGTATCTGGTCTTCCACAATATCCACACATGCCAAAGGGTACCGACCATGTTCAAGCAACAACGGTGTATCTGTTCTTCCACAATATACACACATGCCCAAGGGTACCGACCATGTTCAAGCAACAACGGTGTATCTGTTCTTCCACAATATACACACATGCCTAAGGGTACCGACCATGTTCAAGAAACAACAGTGTATCTGTTCTTCCACAATATACACACATGCCTAAGGGTACCGAGCATGTTCAAGCAACAACGGTGTATCTGTTCTTCCACAATATACACACATGCCCAAGGGTACCGACCATGTTCAAGCAACAATGGTGTATCTGGTCTTCCACAATACACACACATGCCAAAGGGTACCGACCATGTTCAAGCAACAACGGTGTATCTGTTCTTCCACAATATACACACATGCCCAAGGGTACCGACCATGTTCAAGCAACAATGGTGTATCTGGTCTTCCACAATATACACACATGCCCAAGGGTACGAACCATGTTCAAGCAACAACGGTGTATCTGTTCTTCCACAATATACACACATGCCATAGGGTACCGACCATGTTCAAGCAACAATGGTGTATCTGTTCTTCCACAATATACACACAGGCCCAAGGGTACCGACCATGTTCAAGCAACAACGGTGTATCTGTTCTTCCACAATATACACACATGCCTAAGGGTACCGACCATGTTCAAGCAACAACGGTGTATCTGTTCTTCCACAATATACACACATGCCCAAGGGTACCGACCATGTTCAAGCAACAATGGTGTATCTGGTCTTCCACAATATACACACATGCCAAAGGGTACCGACCATGTTCAAGCAACAACGGTGTATCTGTTCTTCCATAATATACACACATGCCCAAGGGTACCGACCATGTTCAAGCAACAATGGTGTATCTGGTCTTCCACAATATACACACATGCCAAAGGGTACCGACATGTTCAAGCAACAACGGTGTATCTGTTCTTCCACAATATACACACATGCCCAAGGGTACCGACCATGTTCAAGCAACAACGGTGTATCTGTTCTTCCACAATATACACACATGCCCAAGGGTACCGACCATGTTCATGCAACAATGGTGTATCTGTTCTTCCACAATATACACACATGCCCAAGGGTACCGACCACATCTGCCTTATTGTACATCAATGTCCCACCCAGAGGTGCAGATCCAGTCAATTTATCAGCCTGCATGTTTCCCAACACACTGTCATGCCCTGAGGAAAGATTCAATGGATGCTTCCTGTCTTTGATATTTGAACCGAAGCATGCCACTCTGCACAAAGCATGCCTGTCATCACCCTACTTAGCATGCTCAGTGAGTTCTCTAACATAAGTGTGATGTCCTGCCTCTGTTGCCATGATGCGTCAATTATTCATTACCTTTTCAATTCATCTACGTTGCGGTCTACTTCTTCTCCGCTGCCTCGGGAAACCTCCCTCTATAATTATATTTTCCATACATTTTATTTGTCTTCATAACCAATCTTTTCAAATATTGATTGCTTGCAGGATAGATACGTTTGTTCTCTTTCTCAGCCAATGCATTTTTAATACTCTCCCGTAACACTGATTTCAAAGGCGCCTGTGTTCAGCTGGTTTGTTAAATAAGCAAGTTTCACAACTGCTTGTTGCCACGGGAAATATGCATGCTCTTAGCACTCCGACTGTTGCTGTTCTGTCTGCTCCAGTCCAAAACGGTTTTAATTGCTTCAGTTTTTGCAGCACAATATTTGTTTTATTCTTCTTTCTGTCATCACATTTCCATCGCCCGTCAGTAGTGGACTTAAATATTAAAAATTGTCATCTTTCTATTGTTTATCTCCAGTGATAGATATGCATATGGACAAAATTGATTTATCGGTTGTCATTATTCTTGTTATCGTATCATAAAAAAATAGCAATATTCTTAAAAGCCATTTTCCAAAATAGTATTGAGCAATGTATTGCATTTATATCGGTTCGATGTGTCAATTGATATAGGGTTTTTAATACAAGTAAATATCCAACGACAGAAAGGAGGGAGAGGAAATACAGAGATCTAGAAGAAGAACGAAGACTAGGAGAGCATAATCGAGAGATGAAAAGAGTGTGTGAGAATGAGAGACATTATGTCAGATGGAAAATGCTAACGCCAGCGAGCAAGACAATGCATTAGAGCAAAAGAGAGAAATCATGTTAGATTTAGACAATCATCAGAGAGCAAGACAGCGAACTAGAGCAAAAGAGAGAAATGATGTTAGATTTAGACAATCATCAGAGAGCAAGGCAGCGAACTAGAGCAAAAGAGAGAAATGATGTTAGATTTAGACAATCATCAGAGAGCAAGAAATTGAACTAGAGCAAAAGAGAGAAATAATGTTAGATTTAGACAATCATCAGAGAGCAAGAAAGTGAACTAGAGCAAAAGAGAGAAATGATGTTAGATTTAGACAATCATCAGAGAGCAAGAAAGTGAACTAGAGCAAAAGAGAGAAATATTATAAGATGGATTATACAATCATCAAAGGGCAAGACAATGAACTAGAGCTTAATATGTGCATGATTCCTATTTCTGTGTCTATTTCCACTGCAACACAAAAGATACCAGACAGAATAATCCAAAGAAATACTCCTTGATGCGTTATGGATATATGACGTTAGTCCCATATTTGTATAGGCAATGGGCACTTGATAGGCCATGTGGTCATCGCATTTAGTTCCCAGAACTTATCATGATATCCATTTTAGGCTGCGTCGAATTCTGAGCCCAAGTCAATGTAAACAAAGAATTTCTGTCTAGATGGTGATTCGAACACTTGAGCACCGGACAGGCAGGAAAACGTGCTAGCCACTACACCACGGGGACTCCCATAGGCTCACTTGAACAAATCCCTCGCCTGTTTGAAACTGAACTCTAGCATTGACCATTGTTTTAGTTCAGATCACAATGAAGGCCGGATGCGTTCGTTTTTAAATATCTGGTAAGCTGATGTCGAGAAAGCGGGTTCAACACTTACACCGATCAGTGGAGTCAAATATTGACTTCTCGTTATTTACTTGGGGACGGTAAAAACAAGAACCTCTGAAGTCGGAGTGGGTTCGCCTGATGGCAAGGGATACAGCTAATAGCGAGGGACACAGCTCATAGCGAAAGCTAATCCACACGAAAATATCAGTCCAGTGCACTAGACGTGTTAGCATGTGTATGAACTACGCTTGAGTTCAAAGCTAGCAATAGCAGCAGCAGCAGCAGCAGCAGCAGCAGCAGCAGCAGCAGCATCAGCAGCAACAACAACAACAACAACAACAACAACAACAACAAAAGTGTCGAATGCCATGAATCTTCACCACTGTCTGTTTCTCACCAGGATAATACTCTATTCTGCCCGGTTTATCGTTTGACGCTATCCTACTATTCAAACCATCCCATCCCTCTTGCACGTTTGTTTTCCTTTGTTCCCTTGAGTTTGACCTCCAGCGTGGCATTGTATGGTTGCCACGGTAGCGTAGTGGCTAGACGTTCGCCTGCCGGCCCTCTGGTCATGGGTTCAAACCTCTTCGGGACGGATTCGGATTATAAAATTTATCTGGGTCAACCCAGCCTAAAACAGGTGTCAAGAAATGTATTGGAAAGTAAAGGCGGCCGGCGTGATCCTAACCGATTTTTCTGTACAATTATTGGTATAGTATTGTATGTTCAGTGCGCCTCAAGACGCCTGAAAGGATCCTTTATTTACTTTTTCTTACTATGACATTATTTCTTTTCATTTTCCCAAAATAAAATTAATCACAGTTGAGATGGAGCGATTGGCTGAGTGGCTAGAATGCCTGGTTCTCATTCGGAAGACCCGCTTTCGAATCCTCGGTAAGGTGTGGATGTTTTTTTTCTGTCGGAGGCAAAAAGCAAACCCTAACCTGCACAGTTCGCGATGACTAAACTTGCCAAACGACCTTAATTACTCAGGCTCAAGACAGCCCCCCCCCCCAGTGGCGTGCAGAGGGGGTGCGGGGGTGCGACAGCCCCGGGCATCCAGCCGGGAGGGGGACATTCAGTTAGGGAGACGGGCAGCACAGTGCAGTCAGAGGGGAGGAGGAATGAATGAGGTAAAGAACAATTTAGGGGCATCCAATCAAGGGGTTGGCCCCGGGCATCAAAGAACCTCTGCACGCCACTGCCCCCCCCCCCCCCCCCTTTCCTGGTCTCACACCGCAAGGTACTATAAGGCACTAGAAGACAGTGTTATTATTTTTTTTAATGACAGAGTAATTCTCTATTCTTTTATGTGTGTTTAAGATGTCTATACTGGTTACCCGTGAACTAACTACCATAGTGCCATGCTTTATGAATTTTGTAAAAATGCTATGTATCACAGGAACAAATTCCAAGGCAAGAAAGAACAAGAATACACCAACCATCCACGCAAAGATCACCGTCATCGTCATCTTTATCATCATCAGGCTAGGCAATCCGAAGACTTAATTTTATTTAGCGTGATTACGTAAGTCATGTGTCCCTGCTTTTAGCAATTCTTGTCCACCCAATGCGAATCTGAACCCCAATGTCCTAGCTAGTTTGTCTGATGCAGTTCATTCTCGGGAGTCTCTTGTTTCAGTTCCCCTGGATTTTGCCTTTTGTGTTTTCGGAAGTGAGACGGTGTGGGGAAATGGCTTTCACAAACCGCCTAAGTTTACCGGAGGACATTGACTGGAATAATTCTGAAACAGAAAGTTCACCGACCAGTATAAGTTCAAAATTAGTGAGTGGCCGGGCACTGACTGGGACACGGCCCGCTAACCGTCAGTTTACCTTTCGTTGTTAGTGAAATAAGAAATTCAGGAAACATGAAGCCAAACTTAGCATAGGCTTTGTCGGGAACTGTCAAATGGGCAAGAAATACAAAGGATGCGGCGGATATATGGGGACGGACACACCCCATGACCCAAAACAGGCAACGGCGGAAAGATAAGGTCTTCAACCTCAAGCTGCAACCTAGTGGGGTCAAAGGATCTAGAATAAAGCGGATTAAGGCGATTTAATTATGCGGTATGGCTAAAAGCTGATTGGGTAGCCCTTCACGACAAGGAGAGAGCATGGTCACGTGATTCCAGAAAAGCGACAACTCAAGAGGTGATATATACTTTAGGATCCAGTCAGTTTGGACAGTGTGGAACGAGCAAGAGTACGGTTTAGCAACAGGGCCGAGTGGGCCGAGGGCTGGGCGATCGCACATACCAGGAGGTATGAGTGTAAAACTTCAGCTATGGTGATGTCCATATCCCAGGCTGTTTAGTGTCTAAGAAGATGGAGAGGCGGTATTAAAGACGGAAAAGATGCACATATCACAGTTCCGTCTGGACCGCCGGGAAAAAGCAGATGGTCAAGGATCTGTGGACCATTTATTCCAGGCAAATTAGCCTGACGGAGTGGAACGCAAATTCTGAGGATCACAAAATGGCGTGAAAGCCATTTTAGAGGGACTGTTGGCTAAGGAAACCGCTCATTAGTTGCAGATGATGGCTAACGTCAGATAGGACAAGCATTAACCAGAGACACTGCGATCGGAATCACACAGGAGACTAAGTTCAATAGGAATCACACAGGAGACTAATGCCAGACATGACTGGAAAACGTCTGGTGAGATCCACGACAAACGAGAGGTTGAAGAGAGCAATTATATTTCAACTATGGAACCCAGAAGGACAACCAGAAGATCGACTAGACGATAGAAGCTGAATGTAAGTTGACGTAAGACTTAGACCTAATTAGTATGATTTAGAATATTCGCTATATTATAATAAGGTATCTTAGTTTAGAAAGCTATAGCAAACTACCGTAGGTGAACTTACCGCGTAATCATGAACGACCGACAAATGTCAGGACTGAGTGCAAAGGACCCACATCTAACTAGCTAGCTAAATATAATAGCAGTCTAAGCAAGGAAGCATTGACAAACTACTGAACGTTAACCCGCTAAGGAACCACGACCCGACAAGGATCAGGATTGAATGCGCCGTCCTGCAAATAACCCATATCTAACTGGCTGATCTATAGTGATGGGAGTCAAATTAATCGATTAGATTAGCTGAGTGTCGATAAACTATGTATGTATATGTAAACTAAGCAATTAGACGTACACAATTAATGAGAACTAGGCGAGTGCAACGGCATGTAAATATGGAACGAAAGGCTACAGCAATAATATAAACAAACACCGAGATCGGGTCTAGCAGACGAGCTCGCACCTGAGAAGCGGACCACTAGGTCGACCCAAACAATGAGGACAGGAGGACAATCGTCGGCCAGGAGACGGAGCAGGTATGGAATAGGAATGCTTGTCTTTTATTCGACTAGGACAGGAGGTGAAGCAGGGGTCGCTTTTCTGTTGTTGTGTAGTTAAGTTGGCCCTGCGGGGTACAGGCAGCGAGTTCAAATCTACACGAAGGTCCGGGTAAATGGTTAAATACTTTTATGTTGGGTTTGACTGTAGTCGGCGTACTGGGAGATAGGAAATAATAACGTTGGTTAAATATAAATAGACGATAAATTACTGTGTTTAAAATACTGTTGTTAATTTATGCTATGGCTATACATAATGGTGATGTTGCCGATAAGGCTTAATACTAGCATAGATAGGGAAGCAATAGATGTTAGGGACTTTATAGGTAGTGAAAGACTAAGGTTTATTTTGATATAACACTCACGGGTATTGTTTTATAATGTTTCAGGCATTGCCTGGGTAAACTGGAGATACCCAAGCATACCGGGCATATCTGAATAAACAGATATTCATCTGAACAAAATGGCCCTGGGTATTCGGACTAAGTAAATGGGCCACTTATAGGCCTGCAGAACGGTTACTGCGAGGCAGACAAAAGGCCCGAGGAAATCCTAGCTTTAGTTCTTTGCTTCATGCGGCTAGTAGGTGGTTGTAGGTAGTATTTCCCTAACATCCGGTTGCATAGTCTATTATATTATCTATCTCTCCCTTGTGAGGTCGTGCAGTATTGTATTATTAGAGTTGATTATGTATTATGTGTCTGCAATGCATGTACTGGTTACTCTATGCGATTATGTGTAGATTGTCACTCTGTTACTGTTCAGAAGGAAATAAATATATGTTTGAGTTGCCTTTTATTTCGACTTGTCAATCTGAGATTGTGTAGATTAGAGTAGTTTAGAGACATTGTGAGGTGGGCTGTACATCTCTTCTATAACCTAACATACACCGCGAGACATCGATGGTGCAATAGTATAATTAACTATTGTTCTCACGCGGAGACACGGACCTAAATCTGTCGTATCCCTTACTCTCATCCTCTTTCTCCTTCTCTCCCCCTCTTTCCTTATTATCAAAGATAGTGCGTTGTAGGCAGAGTTCGACTGAGGAAGAACTTTTAGGCTTCACACTATTTCAATAAATTCCCTCATTTCCCCCTTCTTTCTCTTCTCCCTCCCTCCTCCCTTTCTTCTCTCCTTCTTATACCTCCTTTTCTCTCTGTCACAGAAGGATACCCTTTTGTCTCATACTGTGGGCAGGCCAAGAATACCCGGTTTTTGAGTATGTGCTTTAAGATTTGTCTATTTTCTTCATTTTTATTTTCAATAATATGTTTATTTTATCTATTTCTCGCTCAGTCTTTGATACGTGATAAGATAATATATATCAAAATCTTTCAAGTTCTATTCATTCTTTGTGTAAATAGACCATGTTTCAAAGTGTTTTGATGCCATAGGCCAAATTCAAATATTTTTAGGTTTTTTGATTTTTCCGCGTTTCCATCCTGTTTCAGGATATTGCAGTCAACATCAGCATCTTTCAGCTGTATGCTGATTCCTAGGCTAGATTATGCTCATCAGCACGCCATGACATTCTGAGCGACCGGCTTCATACTCTCATAAGTCACTGGCGCGACTCGAACCGCTTCCAATTCTCGTGCACTTACGTCAACCACGAGAGTATTCGGGATGAATATGGCTTATTATTGAGAAGAGAATATAGTAGTTCCCCTTGGCTTCTACATCTTGATGGAAGGTTTACGACCCCAAGCGTTGGCAAAAATTCCCCGATGTCAGGGCACGCGAGTGCTTTGCTCGACTAAGGTGTAGATGTGTCCATTTATTTTAATGCACTCTCGATCCCCACATTTTATGTTGCCACTACTTAGTGTGTTTTCTATTTTCAACCACGAGCAATGCAATTGGTGTCCCCATGTCATCGAGTTAAGCGACCATAATGGCATTTCACAATCTATCCAGCAATTTCTAGAGAACACACTAAATAACAAAAGCAGAAGCAAACCCCGTAGCAGGAACATGCCTCGGATATGTGAAGTTTTAGGACCGCTCACATTTGTGTAGGTTTGAATACACGGGGGAATAGGTGCTGGCTAGTCTTTCCCTCTGTAGCCAACGATAGAAGCCTGGACATTGTACAATTAGAAAGTCGAACAGAGGTCCTGGAGATGTGGAAATACGGAAGATTATGTCGTACTTCATGGAAGTAAAAACATTCAAATACATAGGTTCTAGAAAAACTGGAAATAATAAAAAAAAAAAAAAAACCGATAAAAGAAATACAAAAGAAGCAAATTAAATATTTCGGCCACGTCAAAAGACAACGCTATTTTAAAAAACCATACTGAAGGGTAAGGTTGAAGGCAAGCGAACAAGAGGCAGACAACGAAATAAGTGGGACGATAACATCAAGAGATGGGCGAACAGCAATCTGACAGAATGTACAGTCAGGGCGAGAGACAGTGTTGGAGATCCATTACAGCCAACCTTCATTGTGGAAAGGGCATCTGATTGATTGATTGAATGAACGATGAGATCTGACATAGAATTCTTGTCCGACTGCGTTAATGCTAAAGTTTGCCTAACGTTGTAACCATTACACCAACTTACCAGCCTGACATAACTTAACGTACACGTAAATGCGTTAATAAATCGAACGCTGCTTGCTTACCAATTGTGATCATGATGGCTGCATTGATGTACTTGATTAGTTCATCCAGGATTGGAGTGCTGGATACCTTTTGCATGCCCAGCCAGGTGTCGCTCAGGCAGGCACACAGTTCTATGGCAAAACCCATGAACAGCGTTACATGGAGATCACTCTCGCAGGACGATTCATAGTAGCGCTGTGGATTCAATGCAGGAAATCAACAGAAACAACAATATTTGTGTAAATATATGTGGATAATTAATTTAGCTAATTTTCATGTGATTTCAGGAGACTGAGTGCGAAGACTAGTCGGAAGTTTATTCAAAAGGTAACTCTTATAAAGTTAATTTCGATATATATATATCTTCAATTTGTGGTTCACACGTTAGAACCTCTCCCTGTGGGAAAGTGTTATTTGGAGGTTCACAGTTTAGTAATTCAACAAAATATTCTTTCCATGTGTTGCACATTTCCTCATTGGTATTTATCATATTCCCATTTTTGTCTTTTAAACCATATGTGTTGTGTTGGTGCCCTCGTTTCATTGACTTCAGTTCTTTAAAAAACTTTCTGGATTCGTTTTTCTAATGATTAGTTTCCATATCTTTGATTATATTACTCATATATTCTCGCTTCTGCAGTTGAACTATTTTTGTAGCCTCTTTACATTCATTTCTATATTGCTCTTCCTTTTGGATGTTGTTGATGTCATTTTTTAACCACAAATGTCTGGCATTCTTTTTCCTAATGACTGCTTCTTCACATTTTTGATTGAACCATCTGTTCTTTCTATGCGTGGTTAACACACCGAGACATTCTTCTGCAGTAGATTGAATTGTATTCTTGATGTTCAACCAAGTTTGGTCAATGCTTTCCTCCACAGGGTTTTGCAGAGTTTCAAGTTTACATTTTATTTCATCTGTAAATTTCTCTTTGACGGTAATTTCTTGTGTTTTTCTGTGTTATATGTTGGGAGTAATCTTTGTAATTTAGTATAGAAAGCTCTCTTAAGTTTTATTTTAAATTTTGCTCCAACGAGGAAGTGGTCGCTGTGGTACTCAGCTCCTCTATAACGTCTAACTTGTTGTATGTTTGATGCATTTCTGTTGTTAATTAAAATGTGATCTATTTGATTATAGGTTCTCTTGTCACATGATTTCCAAGTTTGTTTGTGTATATCTTTTCTTTGTAGTCTGGTACTGCTAATCTGCAGTCCTTTGGCTCCTGCCAGGTTGATGACTCTCCATCCATTATCATTTGAAGTTGTATGTAGGCTTTCCATACCGGCCACTTTTTTATGAGTTTGCTCTCTGCCTAATTTTGCGTTGAAGTCTCCCAGCACAATCAGGATGTCCTGTTTGGGTTTTTTTCTATGACATCTTCCAAATCATTATAAAAGTCTTCTTTAACGTCATCTACTTTCTCTTCAGTAGGTGCATGTACATTAATCATCGTTATATTTTTCCATTTACCTTTTATTCGTAATTTACTAATTCTGTCATTAACAGAATTTAACAGAATTTTAAAAGTTTAGAACGTTCCCCCATAACTCTTTTTCGATGACAAAACCTGTTCCTAATTCATGTTTATTTTCGGTGTTTCCTCCATATATTACAATCATTCCATTTTGCTCTAAAATACCTTCTCCTGGCCACCTTATTTCTTGAATTGCTGTCATATCCATTTGATATTCAACCAGCTCCCGGGTTAGTTCTTCAGCCGCTCCAGCTCGATATAGTGTCCGTACATTCCATGTTCCAAATCTCAAGAGTCCTTTAACGTTCCGAGGTCGTTGTCCAAATAAGTCAGTCCGAAATCGAGGCTTATGTATCTGTTTCGTAACAAAATAGTTTTTAAAAAGGTGGGGATGTTAACCCCATGCTTCAACCCCCAACCTGGAGGACCAGGGTGTTTCTCTTTATCTGTTCTCTACCCTTTGACCTGTCCGGCTTGGGAGGCCCTGCTGGTAGCTACGCTACCGCCGGCATAGCTCTCAGGGTTATTGAGAAGCCCAAGCTCCCCCACCACGACAAGGTGGAAACACCATGATATGTCAAAAATATAATACAATATGTTCCATAGCTTCTCTTCTCATGCTATATCCAATAAATGGTACAATATGTTTCGTTGTTCATTTTCCCATAATATATCTAACATACCATACAATATGTTCTATTGTTTCCCTTGTAATGATGTGTCCAAAATATAATACAATATTTGTCAGTGAGTCAGGTCTTAGTCAGATATGAATATGACTGAGTATGACTGTAGATGATTACATGATTTCTGTTAGGGCCGAACGTTGGGCGGCGCTCACTACACCCAACACCCCACATTGTGCTAACGGCTTCGGGCGGAGGAGTGCAATTGGGAGGGTGCAAGCCCTACCCTAGTGCGAGGAAATGCATTCTAAAGAGTAAATGTTATGGCAGGACAGAACAGGACCTAAACCTTAGTCGGCAACTGGTCTGGGATGAAGATCCGATAGGCGGACAGTTAGAGTATTGCTTTGCTGATCCGACAGCTTCTGCAGCTTGTCTTGTCCCAGACGTATTGGTCTTACCTTTCCTCTAAAGTAAACCATGCTGGCCGAGAGAGGGATCATGGGCAACACGTGACCTCTAAATTCAGCCCAGGATTTGTGTTATGGAGAGGCATAACTCCATTTTACAAACTATCATATGTCAAAACGGTAAAGTGCCAGTCAGTCAGTCAGTCAGTCAGTCAGTCAGTCAGTCAGTCAATACAATATGTTCCCATGTTTTTCTTCTCCCATTATGCCCAATAAATAATACAACATGTTTCATTGTTTTTCTTCTCATAATATGTTTATCGTATGCTACACTGCGTTGCTTTGTTAATATCCCGATAGTATGTCAAACACACGGTAATATATTTTAATTTGTTCCTTTTTTCATATGTCCTATATATAATACAGTGTGTTTCATTGTTTTTATTCTCATAATGTCAAAGATATGAAGCAATGTGGTTCATGTTTTCTCTTCTCATTATAGGTCCAACACATGATACAAAATGTTGCATTGCTTCTCTTCTCAATATATGTCCAAAATATGTCGACTGCCTCTGTTCATTGTTTGGGAAAAACTTCTATTACTCGTTTTGGCTGTCGGAGATATTTTCAGCATACTTCTGTGAAAACCTCGTTTCTGTGGCTTCATGAAATAGATTTGCCTGTTTTCGAATTGTCCGGGATTCACGGCCATATCTTAAAATTGGTTCCATATTACAGGCAAGAATCCTTTATTTGTTTCTTATTTCTAACAGCAAGGACTTATTAGATACAATGTTCTTTATTTTATGACATTCAGTTTTTATTGCTCTGTTATGATCTTTAAGCGCTTGCGAACGCAGTTTGTGAGCCCGTATACCCGGGTTCGAAACAAAGCGGTGCTGGTTTTTTTTCCAGTAAAGGTATAGGAGACGGTCGTTCAGAAAACAATGGCAAACTACTGAACGTAAAATTTACCCAGGAATCACGAACAGCGAAGATGCTGAGGTTGACTGCTACGTCCTGTGAAGGACATGCAACTTAATTTTAAAAAATGTTCTTTATGTTTGTCAGTTAGTCGCCGTTCCAACTTCACGGCAAAGGGTTGTCCCATAATGTGCCATTCCTGTGCCAGTGAATATAACAAAAAATGCTCACCACTGCCCCATGTGAACAGTGGAACAGACAAACCAACACCCTGCACAGGTATACTATGTATAATGTCGCTGTCAGAATGCCAACTCAAAAGTCCGCCACGAAAAAAATACCGTTCATCTTCGATGGAAGCGGCAGTCACTAAATACCAACATCCACACATTTCTGCATGAGGCAAAACCAGTTTAGCAACCGCCAACCGCCATTTTTCCGAACATGCAGTTCACGCTACAAAAAACTCCGGTCGGAAGTGTTCTGTATGTATTCGCTACACCGCCCATCTGGTGTACCTAGACATTACAGCGATGCATGCCCCGAAGAAGTTTCCTGCCATGGGTCAGTGATATGGTAGGACCATGGCATTCTTTAGGTCTGCCTGCACAGCGGAATGGGTGGCTATTCTTTCTCTTTGTTGGTAGACCACATGCGGTAGTCGAATCCTCGTCCGATAGCGCTGTGGCATTATCAGCTCTCAGGGACCTAGCGCGCCCACCCAAAGAAGGTTGCATGTCTAGTGCAGGATGTTGCAGTCACCCTCATGACTTATGGACAGTGTGATTCACTAGTAAATTTTACGTCCAGTAGTTTTCTCCATTGCTTTCTGAAAGAGAAGTCAACATTTAAGTCCAATTGACTGGTGTGTGGAAGGAACCCACTACCACGGCCACCAGAGAAAGTGTAAGTTCGAGCTCGTTAACCCTTTCGGCCACGTCGACCACTACCCAGGTCATTAACATCTTTGACACTGAATGACCATCCCGAGTGCGTTCGTGTAGGACAGTGGTTGTCAACCTTTTTTGGCCCGTGCCCCCCTTCACCATATTTTCAGAACGTCATCCCCCCCCCCCCCCCCCCCCCCACTTTCCTATAACAAAATTTGGCCCGTGCCCCCCCTTCACCGTATTTTCAGAACGTCATTCCCCCCTTTCATGTTTCCTATCTAAAAATCCCCCACCCCTACACAGTATACGTAAAAATGGAAGGTTAATTTAATAGCATATACTAAAACAAGTCTAGACATCCACATAAAACATGATTTGTGGGTCAACTTACTTTATAAAATGAATTTTAGAAGGATGAGACGTACATAACTGTAAAGTATAAGGGAAAAACAATATCAAGTAATCGGTTCTTGTATTAACGCGATCTTGAAATGGTCTTCATCCCCCCCCCCCCCCCCCCGGGAAACCCTGAAATTCCCCCCTGGGGGGGGGGGGAATTCCCCACCGGTTGAGAACCACTGGTGTAGGACGTTGAGTTGAACAATGGCTTCTACAACCATAGTCAGATTGCCAGAACAGCAATTTAACAGAGTGTGTGGCCAGATAAGAGCACTCTACAGGTAGCCAAAGAAGATTAATAAACCAACACAGAACTGGTGACGTGATCCGCTTCTCGCTGCAGGGTTTACTGAGGAGGGTATCCGAGCACTCATGGACTGAATGGTTCGATGTGCAATGAGGATGATCTGTCGACCAACCAACCAACCAACCAATCAACCCACGCACCCACCCAACCAACCAACCAACCCATCCACCCACCAACCGAACACCAACCAACCAACCAACCAACCACCCACCAACCCACCGACCCACCGACCGACCGACCGACCCACCAACCAACCAACCAACCAACCAACTAACTAATTGACAGTGGCATGAACACTGGAGGACGAGGCTTCGATTTCAGTTCACGACGACTGTTTCGAGAGGAAAAGACTGGCCACCAAGTCCTCCGTGAATTCAGGCCTACAAAATATGATGGTCCTAACATTTCACAAACCCACAGCAGGTTTCTGCTATTAGACTGTTTGTTTTCTGCATGTAGATTTTCGACAAGATGTGTTTTTTTACTTTACCATTACCTCTGTCTTCTTATTATCCAAGCCGAAGTCCTGTTTTCGAGCTGTTCAATGAAAACACATCCGTAGACTCTACATGCTGGTCCGACACTCATGTTTATGCAATGTTGTAAAGCTAACTGCATATCCTTTTACAGCACGTCGTATTTAACACCAGCAAATGTTATTGCTTGTGATGTACTAGACAATTTTACGTTCAATAGTTTGTCTTTGCTTTCTGAACACCCGACGCTCACACCATTGTGAAAATCAACACAAAGCGATCAGTTTCCAAATCGACTGCGAGTGAATTCGAAAATGGTATGTCGAACTTGGGAATCTGGATTCGTTACCCTTAGCTAGATACACTGGTTGTCGATGCTTATAGCGGTCCATATGTTCTTTATAAATGTCAGCTCTTTAATACCAATGTTTAACTGGTCTAGCAAGAAGTTGAGGACCCATTTTTACGCCTTGAGACTATTGGGTATAAGGTGCTAGCCCCATATTTGTAGACCAATGGGCGCTCGATGGCTGATGTGTTTAATATCATGGCCGCCAGCTTTATTTCCCAGGTCATTTCCTTGTACCCAATTTAGGCTGGGTCGATCTGGGAGCCAAATTCAATGAATAAAGTCCCACCGTGTGTGGGTTCGAATACCTCACCACCGTCCCAACATGTCAGCCTGATAGCGTGCTGGTCACATGACCACCGTCCCAACATGTCAGCCTGCTAGCGTGCTGGTCACATGACCACCGTCCCAACATGTCAGCCTGCTAGCGTGCTGGTCACATGACCACCGTCCCAACATGTCAGCCTGCTAGCGTGCTGGTCACATCGCTGACGTAGTTGTTCGAGTACATTTGAAGTTGACTTTTCATCGCTCCCATTTTTCGAGTATACATACATTTGGGGCTGCGTGGTCTCGAGTGCTGGACTTCTAGTAATAAATTTCCCCTGGTATCTGGGTATTGAGATCGGACGCCCGTGTGTATTGTTGCACACGTAAAAAATCCCTTGGCAGTTGGAAATCGAAAAAGAATAACCTAACGGCGCTGCCCGGGCAACATTCGAGTTAAAAATCTACCCAAAGTATTTCAGGATCCTCGCCGGTGCTACGGAGTTCGTGCACTGAGCTGAGTCTCTCCAGACCCAAGTTTGAGTTAGGAGGAGAACGGAGCACGTATGGGTTGCACCCGTGTGCCGTGATGTTGATCCATCGACTAAACTAAACATATATTTGAAGTTGACTTTTCACGGTTCCCATTGTTAGAGTATACATACATTTGAAGTTGACTTTTCACCGCTCCCATTGTTCGAGTATGCAAACATTTGAAGTTGACTTTGCTCTATTACATTTCAAGTTATTATGTTTGTTTTTTTAAACAAAAATCTTCTAACCTCGTGATGGTCTGAGATCAGATCCAACGCCCATACCAACTTTGCGAAGCGATACGATGCCAGACCCGCCAGAGTTTGTACAACGATCTTCAATAATGCAGTACCAAATGTGATTTCCTTGGCAACCA